>PVHY01027376.1:0-16266 GCA_004024945.1 Uropsilus gracilis
GTTGCCCGGGGTAATCCTGATCCCAAAGACTCAAGCGATCCCAGCCTCAGTCTCCCAGCTAGCTGGGATTAGAGGCATCCACCACTGTGCCTAACTGCTTTTTTCAAGACCAGGTCTCGCTATGTTGCCCCGGGTAGTCTCGAACCCGCAAACTGAAGCGATCCCTGGCCTCTTTGCCTCCCGGTGCTTGGATTACAGATGCACACCACTACAGGCAGCTGTAATTTCTTTAGAAACCATTATCACTCTTTAAGGAGAAGAAAACAGGCAAGCAAATCAAGTCACAGGCCTAATACTAACATCAGTCATGTGACTATAGTAGGTGGCGATTTGAGCCCAGGTTCCAGACTCCATAAGTCTAACTTGTTCCTCTCTGCTGCTGTCAGGTCTTATTCTTTCTAGATCTATAAAAACAGAAATGACAAATACAGAGCAGCACTTGGGGTTTCAGAGGAGAGCTGCGATTTGCCCAGTGTTGAAGGAGCACGAGACTATGGGGCAGGGGTAAAGTTCAGTCCTTCTGAAGCCTAATTTGGAATTTTATCTTTTGTGTGCCATGCTGCAAATCCAAAAGGTACAGGGCAGACCATGACCCTTCCTTCATCTTCCTCTCCATTTTTCAAAATATCTGCTCAGTTTTCCACTCTTTTCCCCAATCCCCCCACCCAGGACCCTCAGGCACTCCTCACCATTTCCTTCTTCAGGACTTGCCAGGCGTAAGAGACCCTACCTCTCCTCATGGTTCCTGAGTTATAGAAGGGACAACTAGTCCCTTTGCTTGTCAAGAATCTTTTTCAAAGAATTCAGTTATACTAAAAACAAACAGCTGCCCTCGGTGGCAAAGAGCTCCTCCTACTCTACCAACTGTGAAAAGAAAATACTGTTCTTAGAATCTCCTATGTCACAGTGAAGGATTCTAGAAAGAGAGGATAGGGGGAAGGATTTGAAATGTGGAATTCAGCACTCATAGGCATTATTTCAGTCAATCTTCACAACTACAAGGTAGGGACCTCATACCTACTCTATACAGGAGACTGAGGGTCAAAGGCTGAATGAGAGCCAGAACCATGCATGGGGTATTATACATATATATATATATATATTTTTAGAGACTAGGTCTCACTATGTTACCCAGTGTAGTCCCAAACCCACGGATTCAAGTGATCCCTGGCCTCAGCCTCCCTGGTAGCTCAGCTGGCCACCACACCCAGCTTCATGGGGCATTTTATTTTTTTAATTTTTAATTTTATTTCTAAATTCTTATAATTTCTTACATAAGTAAATAAGGTAAATGTTTATTGGCATGCCTTCCCTCCTCCACCCCTCACCCCCTTGTATTCACTCAGTCTCTCAGTCTCCACTCTCTTTGTTCTTTTTTGGTTTATGTTGGGTTCATTGGTCCTTTGGTCTCTTTTTCTCTGTGGCTGTGTTCATTTGTCGGATGAGGGACTGTGTTCCAGGCCTATGGCACATTGTACTTGATGGTTTGTAGTCCTTAGCTTTGTATTGGGCACCCAGTCCATGTTCATTTGGGGTCAATCGGTGTCTTCTAGTTGCTGGCTCCAGTACAATCTCCTTGCCATTCCGCTATCTCTACACCTCATTTTTCTGACTTCTGGCCTTGGGAATCTTTTCCCCCACCCATTGTCAGTGAGGAGGTTTCTCGATGAGGGCAGGCAGCTGATGATGGACCTTGCAGGTCACCTCCTCTCCGTCCATTTGCAGATTTGCTGTGGAGCCAATGCCCTGACTCTGTAGGCCTCCTCTCCCAAGGTTTGGGGAGGGAGCCATGTTTCCTTGGGTGGCAAGTTCCCCATGGGGTTTTGATTCATCAGCTTCCGGTGAAGCCATAGATGAAGGTCTGATAGGTCTTTCCCACAGTTATTTCTCCATTCCAGCGTTTACTATCTTTCTGAATGGTCCTTGTTCTCTGTCCCACACACGTGCATGTGCAGGCTCTTTTCTGGCCCCTCATCTGTTCTATGTCACTGTGTGCACATTTATGCTATTAGTCCTCCTGTGAGCTAAGCGGAATGAGGGTGAAGCAGCAAGGGTGTCATCCTAGCCCCCCACTCCCGCTATTCCTGGATCAAGGATGGATCCAGTCTTGCCCACACGCTGGTCAGGTCCGGGGGTCCCGGTAGGCCCCTGCATCCCTCATGGGGCATTTTAAAGAAAATAGGAGGCCTCTGGGCTAGGAGCAAGAACAGTCAATACCTCAGCCTGGGGACTGCCCGGAGACTTAGAACTCGGAGATCCCGGCATGCAGGTGTATGGGATTGTTCTGTAAATCTTGTTAACTCTAAGGTGGTTATTAGAGTTAGATTAGTGTTAGGGGAGGAAGTTTGGTGAGCTCTGAACTCCCCCAAGATGAATCAATAAGCCTGAAGTGATATTGCCTCAAAATAACTACACTGAATCCTAATTTACCTGAAGATATCTAAATTAAGTTTTCTTTGAGAAAGCAGGCTATAGCTGGGCACGGTGGCGCATGCCTGTAAACAGCAGCCTAGGAAGTGGCGGCAGGGACCAGGGATCGCAGTTCGAGTCCCGCTCGGGGCAACGTAGCGAGACCTAGTTCCAAAAAAATAGCTGGGCGTGGTGCTGTGCGCCTGTAATCCTAGCTACCTGGGAAGCTGAGGCTGGGCATTGCTTGAGTTCGTGGTACCCCGGGCAACGTGAGCAAAAAAAAAAAAAAAAGAAAGTAGGCTGTAGACCCAGAGTCAGACATTAAAATCAGTTCTAGAAACACTCAGCTAATCAAAGTTATTAGCCAAATGGGGTACCAGATGTTGAGAACTAGATGATTAGAACTCAGTGACTATGGGTCCTTCCAAAAGTAAAGAATATAGGGCTTAAAGGAATTTTTTCTACTAATTTAAGGATGTCAAATAATAATCCAATTTGCTCTTGTACATGAATCCTCAGTGAATAACTGACTTATCTGATGTGATATTCCTATCTAGCTAGGTCTACCTATCTGCTAACCAACCCTTTATCAACTGTCAGTTCAAATGGAAGGGTACTGAATGAATGCAGCGAAAGCAGTTGAGCAGCTGAGAAGAAAAACCCTAGGCTTTAAATTACTGAATTCAAAGGATATCCCGCCTAACGTAAAACATTAATCACTTAAAGAAGTAAGAACAGAGAGATGTGTTCGCCCCCACAACCCACACCATCTAGAAAAAAGATACAAAGAACTAAGGGAGAGACACACAAAAAAAGAAAGCTTCATAATATAGAAACTTTGCCTTTCACACTACAGTCCTAATACTGAGGCAAGAAATAGAAAAAGATTCCTACAAAAGTTTAGGGGGTCTCTGAGAGAGAAACTACTGGGCAGGGGGGAAACAAGAAATGATAGGAGGCAGGTATGGGAGCATCCTCTCAGTTTCCTTGAGTTACCTAAGGCTCCAAGTGACATGGAGAGTACCCAGACTAACAAGCAGCTTTGGAGGATGCCGATAAGCATAACCAAAAACTTGGTAAGACTCCATAAGAGGCACAGTGAAGAGCAATCTCCAAGCCAGGCACAATGAGGTAGCACCATATACACATAAGGTGGTGCTTTCTAGCTCACGCCCCCCATGTCAAGTTGATGGTAGAAGGTATTAAATTAGCATTCTAAACTCCAACCCCTGAGAGGGGGCTGATAAGAAATGAAAGCAGAGTTGAGGTTTTTGGCCAGATAATTTGCTGGGGCTTCTAAAGAGTTAAACTACTAGGACTTTTGGCAGCTAAACCATGGTAAGGACTGGTATCTGGAGAAGCCACCAGCTTGCCACACAAAGCTTTGGCTTGGACCTGAGGTAAGACACACAGCATCAGGCCATGTGTCAGACTATATACTCTTTTTCTCACTCTATTGTCCCGACTCACGGGATCGTCAACGGAGACCTGGAGGAAGGAGTGGGAATGGGGATGGGACAAGAGACACGAGAAATGGAAGACAAGATAGTTTCCTGATCAAGTCTCGTTTATTGTTGCTTTCTCTTGAGTTCTTAGACATTAGACATTACAGGCATTCCAGGATGGTCATCTCCAATCAATGCTTGCCACAAATACTGATTGCCCAACAGTCTAGTTTGCTACCATATATGGTCTCCTATCGAGAGAGACTTACTCTTCTTTTGAGTGCCCCTTACCTGCTCTGTTCCGGGCCCACGATTTGGCTAATGCAAGGTCCGTATCAGGTTGCAGCATACCTGGCTGATGCAAGAGCCTCATCAGTTTGCAGCAGACAGACCTTCTCATAGGGGCTAATTTCTTAGCTATCTACACTCTGTAAGTATTTCACAGTTTTTTTGGGTTGAGTCCTATAATTATAAGCATGCTAGTGAAGACCCACCAACCCAATCATCATTCTCTCCTCCCCCGTTTGTTCAGTTTCAACCCCCAAAATGGACACTTCTAATCTCACCTGTGAGGTAGTTATATAATTTCCCTGGGAATTGGGTCAGTGTTAGAGGAGGAAGTTTGGTGAACTCTGAATTGACCCAAGATGAATCAACATTATGTCCCCTCAAATTCGCTAAATTTGATGTCACTTTACCTGAAAACATCTAAATTAAGTTATTTATAAGACAGCAGCCTGGAAACTCAGAGTCAGACATTGAAGTCAGTTCCAGAAATTAAGATCTACTTCTGACCCATTTCCTAATGTTATCATTAAGCTCTAATAGGGTAGAACATTGGAAAGAACACTGGTCCAACTCCTATATGACCTTGGGTAATTCACTTAATCCACTGGACTTAGTTTTTTCCCAATAAAAATAACATTAGAGTTAATCTGAAATCATTTTTCAGATAAAGCTATCCCTATTATTTGCCTAATTTGTTCAACAAACAAGTTGTATAACATATAAGTTGTGCAACAAACATTTTTAAAGCTCCAACTGTATACAAAGTACATATGTACAACGATGAATAAGACATGGTGTTAGTTTATAAGAAGTTTAAAGGCCCAGCAGCAAGCAACTGCATGGCTGCTTGAACACCTGAGGACCTGGGCTTCCTCAGCCCCTTTCCCAGCAGGGAGCAAAGGCAGCAAGGAACCCCAGGTAGGACCCTAAGAGCAAGGGTGGGGGGTTTGGGCGGGGTCTTAGCCCTGCCCACCAGAGAATGGCTGCACAGGGTAGCAGTCTGCTAGCTGGGAGGGTCCGGCATGGTTCAGCCAGGCCCCTGGCCCAAGGGGTTAAGACTAAGCCTGCCTAGCCTCTCAGGAGGTACTGGTGCATGTGTGTGTGGGGGGTGTAGGACACCCCTTCCATTTCACTCTCACTCCAGCTAGTCCTCAGGAGAAAGAAAAAGAGCACAAATAATACAAGCAGAGTCACAATATGGATAAGGGGCCAGGTAAACGTCCAGCCCACACATCTGAGCAGGACACAAGAGATGAAATATTGAGAGAACCAGTGCATGTGGAACTAGAAAAACAACCACAGAGTCAAGATGTCACAGATTCACACCTAAGCGCTCACCAGGACTAGAGGAGCCAAAATTTCACTTCTGAGACACCCCTCCCCATTCCACAGGAAAGGAAGACCACAGAGTTGGGGCATCAGCCTCACAGCAAAGCTGTAAACTGAGGGAGTAGAGATAATCTACAGTGGTCATTCACAGATGCCTGTATCCATGGAGAAACTTCTTCACCGACAATAACTGTCCCCCCTAAACCAAACACCAGAACCATAAGGTGAAGAAGCAGCAAAACAACACAGAGAATGGAGTGGAGAAGACAGCCAGCAATGAGAAAACATGGGACAGACAACAAATATAGACTGGCTGCCAAATGCAAGGTTAAGACTGAAAACCTACCAGCATGGCTCACCATGTCCCAAGAAAACAGTTCCTCACCCAGTGAAAGGGCATTGCCACAGGAAAGAGACTAATGAACTTAACACAGACTAGCAAACAACAAAGAGAGGGGTCTGAGTGAACGGAGGAGAGGGGACATCGGAGGGACGGGGAGGTATCTATCTCCAATAACCATTTACTGAGGTTTTGATTTAAATAAAAATAAATTTTAAGGCCAGGCACGGTGGCTTGTGCCTGTAAGCTTCAGCCTATGAGGCAGCCGGGGCTAGGGATTGCAGTTCGAGTCCCGCCTGGGGTCCGTAGAGAGACCTAGTTCCAAAAAAATAGTTGGGTGTGGTGGCACGCACCTGTAATTCCAGCTACCTGGGAAGCTGAGGCTAGGGATTGCTTGAGTCTGTGGTACCCCGGGCAATGAGAGCCTGCGGTTCCATGGGCAAAAATAGCGAGACCTAGTCAATCAATAAATCAATCAATAAATTTAAAAAAATAAGTTTATAATATGGTGGAAAAGGAAAATACTTCTGAAATTATAAGAGAAAGTCTCACAGTTACAAAGCTGTAAAGATGTATTATGAAATGCACTCAGGACCTGTTCAGGGAGCATGAGATGTAGCTGGAATATGAGTTACCCAGGAGGCGTGGACAAAAGGAAGTTAGGATGGAAGAGGTCACAAACTAATAGTTACCCATGGGTCAAACTGAGCTGGCAGACTCCTATTTTTTTTAAACTGAAAGCTGTCTTGATTAAAATATTTTAAAAATTTAACATGTTTCTCTTAGATAGGGGATAGGGGATAGGCTCTTAAATTCACCAAAGCCCTCACCTGATACAATTTCTTTTTTTTTTTTTTGACACTAGGTTTCACTTTTTTTTTTTTTTTTTTTTTTTTGCCCATGGAACCACAGGCTCACATTGCCCAGGGTACCACAGATTCAAGCAATCCCCAGCCTCAGCTTCCCAGGTTGCTGGGATTACAGGCGCACGCCACCACGCCCAGCCACATTTTTTGGAACTAGGTCTCACTACGTGCCCCAGGAGGGACTTGAACCGCGATCCCTAGCCCTGGCCACTTCATAGGCTGACACTTACAGGCACCTGATACAATTTCTGTGTGACCTGCCAGGCATATTACTTATTTGCAACCTCCCAGTATACAATCCGTATAGCCTCTTTCAGGACCAAAATCTTTTTACTATTATCACTGGTAGCAAAATGGTCCACAGGTCATATCTAACCAGCAGTCATGTTTTGAAAGTTGTTCTTTAAATTAAAAATTTCTTTAAAACTTAAGTGCTGAGGTTTTATGACTTTCTGTGAAAACACAGTTTACCAAAGTAACCAAAACAGAAACCATTGAAATAAACTAATTTTCTTTTTTTTCTTTCTTTCTTTTTTTTTTTTTTTTTTTTTTTGAGACTAGGTCTCACTATTTTTGCCTGTGGAACCGCAGGCTCTCGTTGCCTGGGGTACCACGGACTCAAGCCATCCCCAGCCTCAGCTTCCCAGGTAGCTGGGATTACAGGCGCATGCCACCACCCAGCTATTTTTTTGGAACTAGGTCTCGCTACGGGCCCCAGGCAGGACTCGAAACGCGATCCATAGCCCCGGCCGCTTCATAGGCTGAAGCTTACAAGCACAAGCCACTGTGCCCGGCCCTGAAATAAACTAATTTTCATAGAAGAAATAAAGTTGTAAAAAAGCTTTCTCACTACCACCACCTTTGAAAAATAAAATAAAAAGAAACAGATTCTGAAGTTTTCCTAGCCATCTTTAGATAAACTGTTTCAGGGCAAGGAGTGGGGGGGGGGGGAATAATAAAATAAACTGTTCTAGGGCAAGGAGGTGGGGTGAGGGGGGGAATAATAAAATAAACTGTTCCAGGGCATAAAAAGGAAAATTATCAAATTTTATGAAATAAGCATACCAATACTAAACCCTGATAAAGTTTGTATAACTTTGTTTGTATAACTCTAGGAAAAAACCTAGATTCATTCCACTTATAAATATTGCTTTAAAATCTTAAGTATAAGCAAATAGAACTTAAAAGCACATTTGAAAATAACAGCACTCCAAGGATGCAAATTTGGTTGAGAATCTATCAGTATAATCTGATATAATATGGCTATGGCTAAGGATAAATATCATCTGACAGTCATAAATTTTTTTAAAAATGGTTTTAAGCCAGGCACAGTGGTGCATGCCTGTAAGCTTCAACCTATGAAGCAGCTGGGGCTAGGGATCACGGTTCGACTCCCACTTGGGGTAACACAGTGACACCTAGTCCCAAAAAATAGCTGGGCATAGTGGCACGCACCTGTAATCCCAGCCACCTGGGAAGCTGAGGCTGGGGATTGCTTGAGTCTGTGGTACCTCAGGTAACATGAGCCTGCAGTTCCATGGGCAAAAATAGCGAGACCCAGTCTCAGGGGAAAAAAATGGTTTGAGGACGACACATGTCACACTTGTGGGCAACCAAAGCTCCAATGTGGTAGGATCATAGTGAGATGCACAGAGCATGCCTCAGAACAGTCCCTTTGGTTGAGGGCTGCTCCTGGAGGCATTTTTGCATCAGTATTTCTGGTCTAAGCAATTCAGTGAGGAGAAGTCCTCAGCAAGAGTGTGTCAAGAAGAAAGGTACTATGTCGACTTGTGCAGGAATGACAAATGCCCAGAAGATACCGAGGATTGAATGCCTAGAGAATGCCTGGCGCTGCAGGTTTTGGGGGGAGCTAGCAGGGTTCAGAGTTCCCCCAAAAAGGTCATGCATTTAACAAGTGAACCAATAGTTCCTTCTGTAGAACATGGGGATCAGTATATAAGGGCTGGCTCTAGGAGTTTCCCTGATGCCAACAGCACCAGGGAGAAGCAGGTCATGGTTGCCCAACCAGGCAAACACATAGCCATGCCCTTTTTTGCAGCCCTGCAGCTGTTATGCTCCAGCTGCCAGATAGAAGAAAGACTAAACCAATTCACTTTCAAAACCCCTGTCACAAATTGCTCACTGTGTACTAAAGAGACTTCCCACCAGTGTGTAATTCTACTTCAGCCCCATCTCCACAACTACAATCTGCAAATTTCACCACACCACTCCCTACTTTCAGCTTCCTCACCACTCAGTAATCTGACTCTGAAAAAATGCCCAACCCTACAAAGACTGGGCAATGCATGGATCTCTGACTGCAGTTATCCAGAGGCATACTGGAAAGGACAGTAACAATTGCGAACTCTCCAAGAGCATGTTCCTAACGCTCATAAATACCAAACTTGCTGCCTTCACAAAGAACCAGGAAGACCCCAGTGTCCTTGACTACTTGATAAAGAATCTGAACTTCAACTTTTATGGGCAACTGGATTTTCAAGAACTTCTTAATCTTACTGGTGACCCAGTCAAAGCTGGTCATGACTTCTTTATGAGGTCTACCTGTTGCCAGAAGTAATTAAAGAGCTCTTAGGTCTGGCCTCCAGATCCTCTCCCTTTCCTTCCAGCCTCTCAATCATCATCCTCCCCACAAGCTACACAAACTCTTAACCCAGCACTCACCACCCCATGCAGGCCACTCCTGCTGGTAGTAATAAAACAATATTGTTTAAAAAAAAAGTTGGTTCAGAAAGAATTCATTTCATTTAAAAAGAAGCTATAGTAAAAAATAAATAGTGCCAGACCTATACAAATATATGACAAAAAGAAGTGGGAGAGGGAGGCATGGAATAAGAAAAACAATAGACAGATGAAAGGGACTCCCCAGGGGAAAATTTTTTAACATGAAACAGATGATAACTGCGAACAACAAAGACTTCAAAGGGCTTAACTAATTTTAAAACAAGAGATCAAAGCAAAGATGCACCAGTTCAAAGAACAAATGATGAAACAACTCTAGGAGATGGCACTGGTGGTACTCAGAAGTATTTAAAAAAAAAAATCTCAGAAGTAAAGGTCATTTCAGAAACATCAAAAAGGATCCCAGCTGTACTGAATACTGAGAGGATTTGCAAAAAGCAAGTAAAGGAGTTAGAAATGAACAATTAAAAAGAAATTAGGAAATAATATAGCTCACAAGCATGGAGATAGATATGCGATATCGCATGTACATGGGTTTCATTAACATTGTAGCTGCAAATCTTCCCCAGTTTTATTGCTATACAATTGACATATAACATTGTGTTATATATAAAGTATGCAACATAATGATGTGATATATGCATATTTATACTGAGAAATGATTACTACAATGAGTTAATATTCATCAATTCTAATAGTTACAACTGTTTTTTCTTATGATGAGCACCTTGAAGAGATAGAAATCTCAAGATACCTTTTAAACTACATAAACCAGGAAACAGATGTAGAAGAATGTTTAAAGACAAAAAGGAAACTAACAATAAGATGGAGGTGAACTCTTTTTTCTTGAACAAGCAGGTGTAGCACACTGAGATGCAGATATCTGTGAAAACCCTGAAGACCATCATCCTTGAGGTCGAGTCCAGTAATAGTACTAAGTATGTCAAAAATCAAAGACAATAAAGGCATCCCACCTGACAATAAGTAAGTTATTTTTTCTGTAAAACAGCTAGAAAATGGTTGCACTCTATCAGGATATAATATTCAGAAAGAGTCCACACTGCTTGTGATACTGCGCCTGCAGAGTGGTGACATCAAGTCATCTCTCTGCCAAAAATATATGTATGCAGCAAGATGATCTGCCACAAGTGTCTCTCTCATCAGCATACAGCAGTGTCAACCGCTGTCATACCAACAACCTGTTCCCCAAGAAGAAGGACAAGTAGGCCTTATAATGAGCTCTGCTGACCACAGGGAAGCCTCCTGACCAAATCTCTTGGCCCTGAGCCCTCAATAGTTTCCCTTTCATTGACTGGGGTGGGAGGTTGTAGTAGTAGGGAGAGAATGAATGGGAACGGAACAATTACTCTTTTTTTATTTTTTTACTTTATGTATATGTAATATATATATGCTTCAAAGTACATATACTTTTTATATATACAAAGGAGATATATATTCTATTCAAAATGAACAAATTCCTTTAGTAATAAAATAAAACCAATGCAGAGTAATAGGTCTACTAATAGAGCACCATAGTTCACTGTAACCTGGGTAGTAGGAAACCTGCAACTGAATAAAAATCAGTGAAAACAGAGAAAGGTGAAAGGATTATGAAGTGTCTAGACTCCTGAACTTACCCCGGTTTTATTGCAAATGAGAACTAATAACTTAGTTAATAACAAACATAATTCAGCTAGAATGAGCACCTAGTTCATAAAACATAATACAGATCTTCACCCCAAGATCAAACACACTTAATAAAATTAGTTATCAAAAAGGTTAATAAAAAAGTTAATGAAATCAGTAGAGATACCCAGCAAGTTCTCACATTTTCTAATTAAAGATAAATGAAAAACAGAAAATGGAATGAAACTAAGGGTGGAGTTAATCAGCTATTCTTGGTACATAACTAAAGATATGTGGGTCCTTAGAACATTGGTTTTGCCTGCCTTCAGCATGCTTTCAGTGTCCCAGCTCAGATGGTATTATTGGTAGGATGCACTGGCCAATTAATCTCTCCTGCTCTCGGTTCCCCCTTTTCATTTCCCTTTGTAAATAAACCTGTTATTAACCTTTCAACGTGTGCCTGCAGTTATATATTGTTCTAAGTTTCTTTACGCATGGGTAAGGACTCACTGGGGACATCCCATTTCCATTTGGAGTTGCTCTGAAACAGAGGAAAGCAGAGCAGCAACAAGAGAGTTTATTATTTCAGAAGACTGATAAAAGATTTTGAGAGCCACCTTTTTCTTTATGGGCAAAGGAAGCTAAATGCATGGAAAGGGGAGAAATTGGAATAACCTCTGTAAAGCTAGACTGGAACCTAAAGGTGGGCATGAAATGGGAGCTCAACTCATTCATGAATTTCAAGATCTACATATATCTCCCCATTCTGTCCATGAGAGGGTCTAGGGGCAGTGATTAACTGCACAGTAATAAAACAAACAGGGTGCCCAAATTTTGGTTTCTGAATATCACTAGCCACTAAAAGAACAAGGGTTTCTTAGAGAAATAGGTGATTCTAAAACCAAGATAGGAAAGGTAAAAGATATGTTGTAAAGTAAGGAAATACTCAAAAAGTTTATATGAACATATTAAAAGAACACAGAAGTCAACCTGAAATGGATTTTCATTGGTCAACTCTGAGATATTTTGAGTATCAGAATAATGAATTCAAGGACCAGTCAAGATGAAGGAAACCCATTACAGCCCCTCTGTCCCAGTAAATAAATATGAATTGTGGGGAGGGGGAAAGATGCAGTCTTTTTTTTTTTTTTTTTTTGCCCATGTAACGGCAGGCTCACATTACCTGGGGTACCACAGACTCAAGCAATCCCCAGCCTCTGCTTACCAGGTAGCTGGGATTACAGGCACGTGCCACCATACCCAGCTATATTTTTTTGGAACTAGGTCTCACTATGTGCCCCAGGTGGGACTCAAACCGTGATCCCTAGCCCCAGCCGCTTCATAGGCTGAAGCTCACAGGCACAAGCCACCATGCCCAGCTGAAGATGCAGTCTTAATAAAAACTTGAAACAACTCCCAAGGGGAGTGAGTTTCTTGGTTTAATGAAGTCCAGAGTGCACAACTACAAAAATTCTTTTTATTTACTATCAAACAATCAAAAAAATAAATAGCACTCACAGTAACACTAAAACCATCAACCACCAAATACTTAGGTATAAATATATCAAAGTATGTATAGGTCCTCTGTGCTGAAAACTCTAAAACAGTGACGTAAGAAGTTTATTTATTTAGGCCGGGCATGGTGGCTCGTGCTTGTAAGCTTCAGCCTATGAAGCAGCCGGGGCTTAGGGATCACGGTTCGAGTCCCGCCTGGGGCACGTAGCGAGACCTAGTTCCAAAAAAATAGCTGGGCGTGGTGGCGCGCGCCTGTCATTCCAGCTACCTGGGAAGCTGAGGCTGGGAATTGCTTGAGTCTGTGGTACCCTGGGCAACAAGAGCCTGCGGTTCCACAGGCAAAAATAGCAAGACCTAGTCTCAAAAAAAAAAAAAAAAAGAAGTTTATTTATTTAGTGTAAGGCATTTTAAATATCCAAATAAATAGACATGTTTATGAAGTAGAAAAAGTTATATTTTTAAAAAAATAAGACTCATGAACTTAGAGATCTAATTGTCTTTATTAAATGATTCATGAATTTTTTGGGCAGCATACCATCTAGACACTGCAAGAGATTATACAAAACAGAAGGTATTTGCTGGGAGTTGCAAGCTGAGATTGGTCAGGACTCATGCTGGGAATGAAGAAAACTACATTCCACTCTTACCTGTCTTCAGAACACTGAATACAGAATGGCAAGATTGACCTCCGGTGGGCAGCAGTGTCCCCCATTACTCCAATATTAACCATAAGTGATACTCCTTAAGAGATAGCAGCAAGTTAATGAGTGAATCCCCAACCCCCCAAATATCCCACAGGAACTAATATTTTACTTACTCCCCTTGTTTGACTAGTTGTGAACCTCCTATAAATAACACTTGTAAAATGCAATAAAGTGGCTGGGTGGTACATACTTCCACCCAGCCCCAGTCTTTTTGGCTAAGTCAATCTCTCTCATCCTTCCTCATTCCCTGTGGCCTGGCACTTTACAGGTATTTATAAACAGAAAGGGGGTGGGACAAGGTATTTAGCAGAAGATTATTTCAGGTAAAGTCATCTTTTGTTCTGTAAGGCAGAGGGATTTCATATAGATAATCTGCAGGAAACTCCAGATAAATTAGTTTAGGATTATACTTTTAGGAGAGGGTGAAATTACTAAGAGATTAGGTTTTAAGTCTGAATGAGAGCCCAGCATGAATGACTCTATTTGGGGTCTTTTTTTTTTTCTACATTAAGATGTTATTTCTTCCCAAATTGATGTAAGAATAAATGCCATCCAAAGTAAACTCCAGAAGGATTTATTTTTAGATGCAGACAAAATAATTCTAAAATTTACCTAGAACTAGAAAGGAACTAGAGAAGTCAAAACAATTTTTAAGAACAAAGTTATATAACAGCATTTCCATAAAAAGGGGTGGTCCTTTGTCACCTGCACCAGGTAATGAAGGGTGGAGCTGAAACTAGAAAAGATTTGGAGGAGATATGAGGAGACAGATGGAGCAGAAAGATATGTGAAGAAGTGATATTCCTTTCTTGTTTTCGATTTGCACAAGATCATAGAACGAAGACTCATGGGAGTCAAGACACAGAGAAATACTTAGAAGCAAGGTGGGTGAGACTCATGGGGGGCTAGCAATGGCAGTGGTTACCTCAATTTGAACCTTAATTACACTCTTCTTGCTCCTTGCCTAGCCCCTTCTGTCCCTTTCCTATGGCTCCCCATCAGAAGGTGCCTTAGATTTACGGCAACCTTTTGGGTCTCAGCTGACCTGCTTTGGAACAACCCTGTTTGACTGGACATTTACACACAAGGGGAAGGGTAATTTCTGGTATTTGATTTGGAAAACTGTATTCTTTGTCTTTCCCTTCTCTTTATTATATACTATTGTATTAAAAATAGTTTCCATTAAAGGTCTAATGCTTTCGAATGGATCAAAAAGCTGTGGTATATGTACACAATGGAATAATATTCGTCAATCAAAAACCACAAACTTGTCATTCGCAGAAACATGGATGGAGCTAGAAGGAATTATGCTAGCAGAAATAAGCCAGAAAGAAAAAAAGAAATACAAAAAAACAGACAAGAAAAATTTAAAACTGCCAACAGAACTGAAGCATAGAGCAACGGAGCGGAGAAGAGTTAAATCAGCGGAGGGGAAGGGCACAAGAGATTAAGATGATTCACTGGTGACAAGGTGATAGGAGAACATGGAGTAGACAATGATGATGTAATATATATATAGATGTGTGTGCATGTATATTCATATATATGTGTAATATATATATATGTTGTCAAACAAAAAGTCCTTAATGTCACAAGTGGCCAGTTATCTTACCCCACTCACCATTTTTAGTCCCAAAAGTTCTCAAAAACACATGTCCAAGATGGTGCCCTTTTGCCCCTCCAAACCTGATGCAGGCACTTTGCAAAATCCAGTCTTTTTTTTCCTTCTCTTCACTTCATCTCTTTCCAGGGTTCCGAGCTGCTCAGCTTCTCCATGGTTCTTCAAACTTTTCCAGCAAGTACTGATGCAAAGTCAGCTTTCCAAATCCTTGGATTAGTCCAGGTACCAATTCTCTAGCTTTCTGTACCACCTCGCTCCAGTGCCATGCACTTTCTTTTCCAGGCCTCCCTTCGGTGGCATCTGGCCACTCACAGGGCCTGCCTTCAGCAGTCTCCAGCCACCCCTAGCCTGCCTTCAGTGTCCAACTCCATACCAGCTACTCCTCTGCTGGTCACTCTTACCATGGCTCCTTGCCACCACCAGCTCATTCTTCCAGGGAGCTTCCACCCAGCCGGGCCACTCCAGTTCCTCTTCACCTGCCCACCATTCTCCTGTCTCACACACCTCTCCCTTGGGCCACACCAAACCACCATTTTATTTCTCACACTGTTTTCCACATGCTCTTTTTTGTACTTCCCATTTCTTCTCGCAAGTCTTTCTTTCAGACCCCACCCACCAGGACAGTATGGCATCCGATACAATTTTCAACTATGTCACTATTAGGGCCCCAGTTGCCCATCCACCTAAGTCACCCGCTAATAGAAACAAGGGCAATACATGTCAGGAGGACTAACCAAAACATTCTTTGAAGATATGGGCAGTAAAATCTAGGAGGACTAAAACAAAAACAGTAAATTTCAAAAGGTCAACAATACCCCAAACTCAAGGTAACTAAAAGTAAAAATTCTGAGTAGGAGAGCAGCTGCCCAGGGGAGTAGAGCCCTGGGAGAAAATCAATCACAAAGAGATGATGAGATCTCAAAAAGGAGGGAAAAGGTTAAAATGTCACTAAACACAGCCCCCCCCAAAGGCTTCTTTGCCCCTCCTTAGCACAGGTCCTGGGAGTTCTTGCTTTTATGCTTCCCCCCTCTAAGTAAATTGTTGCTTACGTTTCTGAATAAAGTCTGCTTTTCTCTGCTTACATATCCAAAGTCTGCAAATTCCCTTTTACGACTTCGTGGAACAAGAATCATGGTGATTCAAAGGTTAGACTCCTGACTTTATATGGCCAGGCTGTGATGAAAACAGCAATAGCTACAGCAGCACATACCAGCTCCAACTCCTGTAAAAGGTGGAGCTTTCTGTATTTCACTCCCAAATTCCTGAATTGAGGCTGCTGGTAACGAGGGGCAGAGCACAGGCACCAAATGAACTTTAAAAAAGAATGAGCACAGGCAGGTTGCTCCCTCTTGGGCTGGCTTCCTATTATACCCTGGTATCTGTTTAGCAGATGCTACCTGCAGGTACAACAGACAGCATTCAG
>PVHY01027377.1:0-16290 GCA_004024945.1 Uropsilus gracilis
GCCCCGCCGGGTCGGCTCTGGCTTCCTCGGAACACGTCCTCACAGCCCCGTGCGGACTTCCGGCTTCCGGTCGCAGGACCCGCCCCTCGCTGCCGCCTAGGGCTGCCCCCGCGCGCGCCTTTCTGACGGTGGAACGAGAGAGAAGGAGGAGAACGAAAGCAGAGGCCGGAAGAAGCAGGCTCGTGCAGTCAGAGGTTTTGCCTCAGAGTTGGAGACGAGGCCGTTTAAGTTTTGGCCCGAAACCGTTTTCAGCATTGAGTCAGGCATTGGCGAGGGCAGCCGGAAAGTGCTGGCGTGAGGTCCTTAGAGCTTAACCGTTCTAGAGCCCTTAAGCCTTTCTCTGCCGGGGGAAGCCGGGTCACTTCTCTTTGAGTTTGCGCTAAAAGGTTAATTAAACTCTGGGTCTGAAGGTTTCACTCTTCGCTGCAGTCGCCAGCACAAGCTTCTCCTATGTCAGATCTGTCGGATTCCTGCTCTCCCCTACCTCCTGTTTGCCCTTCCAGGAGACCTGCATTGAGCGAGTGGTCTCTGTGTGTCCTGTGCTGGCGGGGGGCGGGGAGGGGGCGGCCAGGGAGCCGGCTTCTTCCTGCCCTCGCAGGGGGTCGCAGTCTTGGAAAGGAAATAAGATACGTGTACCAGTAAACATCAGGGTAGAAACTCCAGAGATTGAGCCAAACTGGTATCGTCTACGGTAGACTCAGGAAAGACAACGTAGGAGGTGACATTTGAGTTAGGACTTAAAGGATTTGGACCTAGACCTACCGGTTTCCATCCTCCCAGGCTTATCTGTGGTTCCTCCCGAGGGAGGAGATGTTCCTCTTCCTTTGACAAGTTGATGCTTCTATTTTCCTGTATCTTGGTTTCCACCCAGTTTTGTACCCCAGGGACTCCACCTCTGTGCTTTCTTTCCCTAACACTTTTATGTTTAGTCTAGTGTCTCTTTATTATAAGCACCAATTACCAAGCGCAGATACTGGAGAGAAGAAATGCAAGACACAGGCCTCAAACCATCTCTCATGGTCAGTTGGAAGTGCTGCCCTTACACTGCATTATCAGAGGAGTGTTATAATTGGTACAAAGTGGCCAGGCGCCGTGGCTGGCGCCTATAATCCCAGCCTAGGACTGGAGGCCGAGACTAGGAATCGCTTGACTCCGTGGGTTCGAGACCCACCCGGGGCAATATAGTGAGACTTAGTCTCAAAAAATAGCTGGGTGTCATGGTGTGCTACCTGGGAGGCTGAGGCTGGGAGTCGCTTGAGTCAATGATACCCCAGGCAACATGAGTCTGCGCTTCCCTGGGCAAAATAGCGAGACCTAATCTCCAAAAATTAATTAATTAATAATAATAATAATTGGTACAAAATGTTGTTTCTATGGCGGGCAAGGAGTGTTCATGGTCTAAGCATATGAACAGGGCCTTCAAAAACCAATAAATTCCAGAGTCTCCTGTGTTTATTGTGTTGGTCTGGTGGAGATGAAGAGGACGGCAGTTGATGCCAAGGAACTGTTCGACAAGGGCATATGGCAAAAAGACTGGATAGCCTGCAGCTGGATTTAGTCAACTAGCTGAATGAATGGCCTATTTAGAATGATGGTCTATGCATGTTGGCTCGTGCCTGTAAGCTTCAGCCTATGAAGCGGCCGGGGCTAGGGATCACGGTTCGAGTCCCACCTGGGGCCCGTAGCGAGACCTAGTTCCAAAAAAATAGCTGGGCGTGGTCGTACATGCCTGTAATCCCAGCTACCTGGGAAGCTGAGGCTGGGGGTTGCTTGAGTCTGTGGTACCCCGGGCAATGAGAGCCTGCGGTTCCATGGGCAAAAATAGTGAGACCTAGTCTAAAAAAAAAACAGTGATGGTCTATTCAGGTTCAAGAACTCTCTTCACCTTCTTTATTGTCAAGTGAGTTATTTCTGGCGGCCATGAGGAAAAGGTAGCCAATGCTGCTATTACAATGCCATGACTTTTCAGAACTTATTTGCAGTGATGTCAGTGGCTCTTTTGGCCTCTCTACCCCTGATGCCGTTTATTTAATGCTGATGATATCAATACTTGTGATGTCATATCTTTCACCATGACCATAAATACCAACCTCCAGTAACCCAATGTTCCTTACCATGCTTCACTGATGATCATATTAAAGGCAACTTTTGTCTAGACCATGCAGGAAAATACGAGCAAAATTTCACTTCAAAATATTGTAAACATAAAATGGATGGATGGAATATATCCATTCATGTCTTCCCTTGAGTTACTTAGGCCTTAATCCCAGCATTCCTAGAAATTGACTGCTCATTGAAAATGCCTTCCATTCATAAATCAGTTGCCAGGTGGGAAAGGATTAATAGGATAGGGCCCATGGCGGGAGCAAGAAGAGATGCTCCCTTCATGCAATGAATATCTTGGCCTCCTCTGGGCCAGGCTTAAGACTGATCCTGTGGCACATAAGGTTACTATATTGGTCAGAAGAGAGAAGACATAGATGATGGTAAAGTCAGTTGGCATTAGAACAAAAATCAAAATGGAGAAGATAGGCACAGCCACTTCTGGAGGACAACCTGACATGTTCCAAAGCCTGTAGGAGTGGGGTGCCCATCTTTACCAGGTAGAGGTAAGGAGCCTCACATAGGTTGAAGGGTACTGCTACCCTATTATTCTAGTGTGCTATAGATCGGGTACCAGAACAACATAATTGAGGAACATCACTATGATAACTTCATGCTCTTCTCCTTTCATTTAGACTTCAAGTTCTGCAGTTCCAGGACATAACAACTGAATCCATAGTCAGCCCATATCTTCCCTCTGTAGTGTGATAAACTTGGAAACTCTGAAGTATCTTTTTGATCCATCCATTTTGATGGACTTCATTATTGTCACTGAAATCTCAATCTGTTGTGCTTCTGGTCATCTCAGTCAAATAAAATAGAATAACTGTGGTATCCCACCAAACTGAGGGCTATATACTCCCCCCACCCTGGTGTCTAGACTCTTCTAGTGTAACTTCTGATAGGAATTTCTCCTGAGCTACTGTTGCCCCTATTGTCTGTCCCTCCTGGGCCAGCTCAAGATCCTCCTTGCACAACTGGTACCAACTCTGACAATCTTACTTCCCTTACAACACTTGAAGAGCCTGTCCAGAGGCCTTCATCATTCCTCAACCACTCCCTCCTCCCTTCCAAACCTCCTCTCCAGTGTTGCCCCAAAGAGAGTTCTAACACAGAGACTTGAGGTCATGTAGATAATGAGACAGCTCCCTGGCACCTAAACACTTCAATAAGGAATTCCTCTCTCAACAGACAGAGTCCTCACTGGTCACATCTCTAGCCACTTCCCCCACCTTCACTAGAGCAGCTGAAACTCTGCTTGCCAGGGTCTTTGTGTCCTCTGGTCTTTGCAAGCACTGTTCCTTGTGCTTCAGACACCATTCCTGCTACCCCAGAGCTGATTATCTCCCAGGCTGGGATGCAACTCCTCCCTTGTACTCCTCTGGCACCTGGTATTCCCTCAGCATTTGCATTTCTCTGTCCACCAGCCTGAAATGTGTGGTTTACCCCTGCCTCCCCATTGCTCAGTGCACAGGTAGGTGCTTGCTAAGTGTCTGTTGAAAGGAAGCCTATTGAATCAACTCACTCTCCTGCAAAACGGTCTACCTGTCTGCCGTTGAATGCTGGAATTATTTGCGAGTTGAATTTTAGGCAATTACCAACTGCCTGCGTGGCCATTCTTGCTGAAAGAATCATTTGAAATCAGTACTCGGTGCCAAACATGATGGCCCCTCCAGAAACTGTTTGCAAATATCTGTCATTTTGTGCACATACCACCCGAGGGAGGCAGGACGGGCACCATCCTCCCAGTTGCCCGAGCTTCGAGGAAATCAACTTGCCCAAGCTGACTGCTGACTGTGTGTGTGGCGGGAGAGGGGAAGGAGGAACAGGCTGCAGTCACGCACGGCCCTCAGGTCGCCGCTGCATTGTCCTGCGTTGTCACCTAAAGACAAACATGCCACAGGTAAATAAGATGCCTCTGATGCCTTCCACTCTGGACAGCAACCAAAGCCCAGTCACCCCCACAAAGCCAGGGAAACACAATCTCATTGCCTCTGGGTTTGCTGTTCAACCCCCTTGATTAAAGCGGAGCGGACAGAAAGAATGACATTTCTGAATTCAGAGGCTGCCATGAGCTGAAAAAAAAAACCCAACAACAAGCATCTGTGGCTCCTTCCAGGACCCACCAGGTGGAGGGGATGTCGCTCCAGGGTGCTACGGGAGGGGGGGAGGGGTCTGAGGAAGCTGCCTCTCTGCTGAGAGTCCATCAGCAAATTGTCTCATGTAGCCACAACAGCCAGGAGCAAGGTAGGGGAGCAGGGTTTTGTCCAAGGAGAGCCAGTGTATTGTAAACAGGATAAAAGGGGCTGGAAAGCCCCACTTATCACTGACTAATGTGTCCTCAGGTCATTGGGGGAGCTGGACCCCCCAGCCACCCTGAGGAGAGAAAGAGAATTCTCGATTAACCCCATCACCTATGAAGGGGGCCAGGGCAAAGGTCTGGCTTTTCCCCTTGCTAAGTGATTCCCAGGCCTCCCCGGTACTCAGCACATTCTGTGAAAACCTGTGCAGGCTGCGGGTGCCTCGGAGCCACAGCTCTCAGGGCCACATGGAGGAGGACCTGTATGGGGATCTTCTGGGGAGGAGAGGCAGTTGAGGAAGACAGAGCAGGTGTGAGGCTGGGACAGTTGCAGGGTGAGGAGGGCCTCCTGCTTAGTCATTAGGGTGAGGGGGGCTTGTGTATCCGCACTGGGAGCAACTGGTGGACTAATTTGGACTTGTGGGGCGGACTGGGAGTTTGGTTTCTGGACCCCTAGTACTGGTGACTGCCTTCATTCCTACAAGGCCCCGTGAGCGACTACCTTCAGTTACGGATGAGAAAACTAGGCCCAGAGAGGCTCTGTGCCCAAGTCACCTGGCAGGGCTGTGGCCAGCTGAGACCTGAACTGGCAGCTGCTCTCTCCAGCTGGGCCTGCCGCCATGGGATGGGTCAGGATTTGAGTGTGAGGACATCTCTAAGAGATGCCTCCTTAGGCCAGTATGTTCTGCTCACCTCTGAGTACACTTCCCCCCTGCAGCAGCCTCCTTGGTCACCTCTGTCTCTTCCCTTGTTTTCCTGGACTGCTGAGGCCTGGAGTAGCAGCAAGAGTTTAGGGTTTGCTGCAGAGAGCCTGAGTTGGGATGAGTCAGTTGCATCCTGTGGGCCTTGGTTTCTTTTCCTGTTTCATGGGGACAATCCTACTCATGCCACATGATCTCAGTGCCATCATCTGGCAGTCGCTGGCCACATGTGGCTACTGAGCACTTGAAGTGTGATTACAGCTGATCAGCTTGTACTGTATGTCTCGGTGATACAACTGAAGCCAGGATCCCAATATGGGCAGTATTGAAGTCAGTGCCCCAATATGGGCAGTATTAAAATTTAGGCATTGATATCATTAACTGTGTCTGAAAAACACAGAGGCAAAAGAGGCCTAAACAGAAAGGGTACTTTTACTTTGTTGCAAGTTCCAGGTGTGGACCCAGAAGAGAGAATGTAGCACCTAGAGGGTAGGTAAAGGGAAACTGGAACCTTTGGCTTTTAGGAGAAAGAAAAAAAAGATAGAGGTAAAATGAAAGGAGCCGAGACTAGACAGACAGACAGACTTTTGGGGCAAAGAGAGACATGAGACATGAGAATGGGTAAAGAGTAGCCCAAGTGACCAGGCTGGGCAGAAGTCCCCTGGAAGAGTGAACCGGTGGTGGCAAGGAGCCATGGTGACCAGTAGAAGAGTGGCCTGTGTGGGAAGTGTGGCACCGCAGCAAGATGGCATAGTGAGATGGTACCTGGAGATGGCCAGGGATTTGGAAAGCTGATTTGTGCATCAGCAATTGTGGAAAAAGTTTGAAGCACCTTGGAAAAGCAGAGCAGCTTGGAACACTGGAGAGAGAAGAAGCAAAGAGAAAATGCCAGAGAAAGACTGGACTTTGCAGAGTGCCTGCATCAGGTTTGGAGGGGGAAAGGGGCACCATCATGGACATGTGTCTTTGGGACCTTTGGAACTGAAAATGGTGACTGGGGTAAGATGACTGGCCACTTGTGGCTTTAAAGACTTTTTGTTTTCCCTGTTAATGTTCCTTTGTAAATAAACCCTGCTGTTAAACTGCATTTTGAGTGGCAACTGCTATGCGCAGGTGGTACAAACTTGAGGGACCCTGGATAGCTGGATGGCAGAAGCCACATTTTGAATATGGCTTCTTGGCAGATGAGGCTTCTGCTGCATTTTGACCTGATATCACAGCGATTGTCAAAATCTTAGTGCTAAACAGTATTTAATATCTCCATACTTTTTTACACTGCTGCCTGTTGAACCCATAATGTTTGAATGTATTTGGTTATAAATTAAATGTTATTAAAATGAGTGTCTCTAGCTTTCCCCATTTTAAATATAACTTGGAAAAATTTTAAATGAAACGTGGGTCACATATGGGGTGTGGGTTCCAGTTCTCTTGGATACCACGGATCTAGACTATGACCTTTGCTCCCCTACAAGCGAGCCGGATGCCTGAGTCACAGAGCGCTGCCTTGGGTGGTACTTTCTCCTTCCAACGCACCGTCTCCCAACCTGATCTGCAGGACTCACCCATATGATGCACAAATTGCATCCCCAGTTCTCCAGACTGAATAGACTGGCTTCTTCTGAGGTCCTTGAGAGCCAGAGTCTCAGAGTGCAATCAGGGCAGGATTCCTGTTGGAGATGACCAGGACTAGAGTCAGATTAACCAGTACTAAAGACACAGTTTAAGAGGGCACTCACTCTCGGCCTGGTGCCCTGTTTCTGATCTGCCAGGTTCTCTTGGACTCCTTCAGTGGTCCCAGGCAGGAGCCATGTCTCCACAGAGGCCCGAGTGTGGTCTGCATCACCCCCACCTCCCACAGGCAAAAGCCCCCCTCAACACCCACCAGGCTGGCCCCACATTAAGCCAGATCCTGTCCTGGATGTTCTGAAGCCAAGCCTCCCCCTCCTCCTTCCTCACCTGACTTTCAGTGCCTCCAGGAGACAAGCTGCATTAATGGCTATAGATAATTTTGTAGCTTTGAAAGGGAAGCACCCCAGACCCCGAGGCATGGGGCTGGAGGAGCCCTCTGAGGAGAGGGCCAGACGGCAGGCATCCCTCAGAGCCCTGGCCCCGCTGCAGGCCATGGGGCCGACGTGTCCCGACACTGACAGGCTTCCCTGCACAAGCCAGACCTCACAGAGTGAGGGGGGGTGCTGAGAAGGGGGTGCAAGGAGACTCGACAGGAGAGTCAGGGGCTCATCCATCAAGAACCGTCAAACGGCAGGGCCATAGGCCTGCCTGAACACTTGGCTTCTTAAAGGGGCCTTCTGCAGCTCCCCCACCCCCAAAACCTTAGCCTCCCAGAATCAAGCACATTCCACTGGAGGGGGATTAGAGGGTTGGCAAACCAAACTGGGCCACCCCCCCCTTCCACCTGCCTGCTCACCCACAGTGTTGGGACTGAACCCCCTACCTCCACCATCCCTCACGCCACTAACTGGAGCTGTGGTTAAGGGGCCTGAGGGCAAGATAAAAATTGGTGGGGCTTTTTTATCTGCATTTAAGAAAATAGTACACAATCTGGGAGGCAGTCTTTATTATTACTACTGCTATTTCTTCATTTAGGAGAGCTGAGTTGCACTGGGGTCTCCAAAGCCTTGTTTATGCCGAGTGCTGGAAGGGTCTCTCAGATAAGAGCAGGCACTGACATTCTCCCCTGTTCCCACACCCCCTCCCCCCATCTGGCTTCAGGTTCCTGAGTGCTCACCTCCTGGTCAGACCTTCCTTGCTGTATCTCTTTCCCTGAGGGGAGCCCAGACTGGGGGCTTACAGTCCTGGGAATAGCAGATCCAAGAAGTGTCCTAGATGTTGGCAGTTGCTCACAGAGCTTTGAGAAAGCCCTATGTTCTAAGCCTACCCCTGCCGCCTACTGTCCTTAGCAAGTTTCTTGACTTTTCTGAGTCTAGCTCCTTAATCAGCCAGTGCTCTAGTATACTCTTGCAGTGGAAAAAGCCACCTGGTCTCACTATCCAAGTCTCAAGACCAAGTTTGGGTCAGTACTTACTGTGCATCCATAGCTAAGTTACTTGACTGCTCTGACCTTGTTTTCTTTTTTTAATTAATTTTTTTTTTTTGGAGGCTACGTCTCGTTATGTTGCCTGGGGTACTGCAGACTCAAGTTGCCTGGGGTACCACAGACTGAAGCTATCCCCAGCCTCAGCCTCCCAGGTAGCTGGGATTGCAGGTGTCCATGGCACCCAGCTGCTTTCTCAAGACCAGGTCTTGCTATGTTGCCCAGGGTAGTCTCGAACCGGCGAACTCAAGTGACCCCAAGCCTCTTGCCTCCCAGCGCTTGGACAACAGGTGTGTGTGACCATGCCCAGCTGACCTTGTTTTCTTTTTTCCTTTCTTTTTTTTTTTTTGAGACCAGGTCTCGCTATTTTTGCCTGTGGAACCGCAGGCTCACGTTGCCCAGGGTACCACAGACTCAAGCAATCCCTAGCCTCAGCTTCCCAGGTAGTTGGGATTATAGGCCACCACACCCAGCTATATTTTTTTGGAACTAGGTCTTGCTACGTGCCCCAGGCAGGACTCAAACCACGATCCCTGGTCCCTGCCGTGGCTTCCTAGGCTGCCACTTACAGGCATGAACCACCATGGCCGGGCCTTTGACCTTGTTTTCTTAATTAGATTTTTGTAAGAATTAAATGACACTAACTATTTGAAAACAGACAGTGGAACCATCACAGATGCTCCCACCAGATGGAACTTAGCCCTTGTCCCTTGCCCTCCCTTTTCCCCTGGCACCTTCACATCACGGCCCTGATCATCCTGGAACCCCAAGGACGGTGCAGCTGTGGCGGAGTTAGGAGCTGGCTTTCCCAGATGGGCTCCAGGTAGGACCCTGAAACAGCACCTGCTACAAAGGCGGCTCAGGAGATGCTCTCATTTTCATTCCTTCAGGAGGTGGAGTTGTGGACTCAGCAGCCTGAGTTCAAATCTTGACTCGCCACTTACTAGATGGGCAATCTAACTTCACTCCTGTGTCTCAGCCTCACCTGTGAAGTGAATGTGATGCTGGCACTTCGTGGGGTTTCAGTAAGTTTCCAAAGGACATGTGCGACATACTCCAGGGTGTTTTGTTACGTGAAACTCAAGAACCTCCTGCCCGCCCGAGCGATGGTCACCAGTCATCCGCCGGTCCTGCTCAGGTCTCTTACAGGCCCTGTCCTGTTAGTTCAGGGAAGTCCCCGCTGACCCTGTGCCTGCTTTCTTACAAGAGAGGGGAAGGAGCCAAGCTCCAGGAGAGGCCAACGAGGCCCTGGCCGCCCACCCCGCCCATCCCATCAGTGCTGGTCAGCAGCCAGGCCCGTGGCTCCTTCCCCAGGCTGGCTTTCTCGGAGGGGGCTGGCTGCACAGGGCAAGCGGCTCCTCCTGCTCAGGAAGAGCACGACAGGCAGGGAATGCATTTGTGACCGCCCAGCGGTCAGCACAAAGGTGGCTGCAGGAGGAGCTTCCTCTCTAGGAGGAAGGGAGAAGGTCAGCGGCTCACATCCGGCCCTGCCTGTTCCTCCCAGATGCTTTGCAGAGATGTCCTGGCCACGTCGTCATTGCCGGGTGGGGTCTTTCCTTCATGCTGGGCAGGTCCCTTGGAGGACCCTGCTCGACAGGGCTGGGCTCACACTCACAGGCCCTGGGTCTCCCCTGCCCCCATCTCACACACACACACACACACACACACACAGGTTCTAGGGATGAGGCCACTGAATTGCTGTCTGCTGGGCACTCCACAGGCTCCTCTGTCTTGATGCACAATGAGCGGTCAGTGTGCACTGTCCAAGAGGTCAAGGTCCTAGATACAGTCATAGGTTTCCTGGCATACCCTAGCCACAGATGCCACTCTGTGCCGGGGCCTGAACAGTCACACATGTGCAGCATGTACAGCAGGGTCACCTCAGGACTTGGCAGAAGGATAAAACTGACTTCTGCTCCTGCCCACTCTGGCTGGGGAAGGGCTATTTCAAGCATCCTCTTCTCAGGGGGCCTTTGGAGTCTGGGATGCAGGCTGAGAAGGTTCTCACAAGGGCCACCGCTGTTTCCCTTTAGCCAATGTAGAACAGGAGCCTCGGGGACAGGTGGAGACCTATTTCAAGACTGCAGAGCTGGGTCCTCTATAGGGGGAGTGGGCATCTCCTGCTCTGTATGTTGGGAAGCAGGGGCTCATGGAGGGGATCTCAAGGAACAGACCCCAGTTTTCCTGACAGCTCCAGGCAGAGAGCAGGCCTGTGAGACTTCAGTAGGTCTCTTGAATTTGGATTTCAAGCATCTTCATGTTTTCTGATGTTGAATGAGGATGAAATAAGGGCTAGAAGGGCAGGTGCTGGGACGAAGCAGCTGTGTGAGAGGTGAGCTCTATACACCCATTCATCCATCCACTCACCAATCCATCTGTAGCCACAGTAAGTCCAGGGTGGTGGTAAGTGACTGAGGTCCATAGAAGAGGACATTTTTGACCCCTCTCCAGCTTCAGCAAATCCCGCCAACTCATGTCATTTGTTGCAGCCATCCCAATCTGTGTAGGTTCACTCTTGGTTCTAGCAGTCAAAGAAAAATGGTGCCCTGGGCATCATCTTCACAGAACTTTTACTAGTGAACAGGGGTCCCTCTCCCTCTCCCTTTCTCTCCCCCCTGCCTCAGGCAAGCAGGCAGCTGAGCCTCCTTTTGGCTTTCTCTAGAATTACCCCTCTGGCATTCTCCCTCCCCCAGGGGGATGCCGCCCTCTTCTCCTCTCCTCCTAGGCCCATGTGTGCCCACCCACACATGCGCACACCGATTGTACCCAAGTGTGTCAATCACAAGGAAGGCACAATACCACAGGTGCTGGTCACAGAGGCAGAAGGATACAGAAAACCCTGACAACTCATTTACCCCGTGGGAAGCTACTATCTGTACCTTCAGTTAGTTGTCTGGTGAGGGAGACAGCCTCGATTAGGACAGAAGTACCCAGAAGTCCTGTCTGGAAAGGCTTAAGTGACAAAACTACCCCACGTAGCAAGAAGGCCAGCCTTCTGCCTCCCACCATGCAGGAGAACCCACCTGGTCAACCTGGAGCCTCGATGACATCACTGAGAATTGGGATCATTTTTAGACTTTCTTCCTGCTTACCTGCCAGAACCTGCTGTTTTACCTCATGACACCAAAGTAGCAGCTACATATCCAAGCACTATTCAGAGAACAGTTCCTTCTTGAGTGCCTTTCTAAGAGAGAGGAGACCTCCACAAGCCTCCACAGGGCTTGTCTTCTGATCAGCTAGCGTTGCGTCACTTGCACATGCTCAGATTAATCTCTCAAACTGTGAGGGACGGACTGCCCCCAAGTTGAGAGAGGAGAACCCTTTGCCAGGGTGGGGGGTGTGCATCATCAAAAAGCAGGTTCTTTTTATTAAGGGGGGGGCTGACTACTCAGGGTGTCTCTTGGTTACCAGATAGAAAATCGGGGTGTTTGGTGTTTCTTCCCCCACACCCTACACCCCACCCCCAGCAGCACGGTAAGCCCATCCCTCCGTTCTCAGTCTCCCAGTCTGTTTGTTTTTCCCTCTAGACAGCCTAACCACAAACTGCTCCTTGTTTGTTGTTAAAACTTGGCCAAGTGAAAACTTCCTGCCAGTGTTCCCTCTCCCTCTCAGTCCTATGTGTGTATGTGCACGCGGGCACACACACACACACACACACACACAGGCACGCATGCAAGCATACTCTCTTGGCATCCGCTGAACTACTCTAACCCACCTCTGTATGAGGGTCATTGCCTCTCCCTGGCACAGACCCCTCTATTTCTGATAAGCTTTGCACAAGTACACATCAGAGGCTTCAGACTCTTTCATCCACAACATAAAGCTAAAAGCTGAACTTGATCTAAAGCCAAGGAAAATGACATTTCAATTCATGTGCCCCATGTGGTTTAAGAGGAGGCAGGGTAGGGGGGCTGCCCCTCCTACCTGTTCATTGCAGGCCTCACAAGGAATCTTGCTCCATCTAGCCCAGAGACACTGCCTGGTACCGGACATTGTGGAAGGGACCAAAAGATGTGTTGCCAATGACAACCCTCAATTGCCAGGAGCAGAAAGAGACAGGATACTGGATGGATTCCTGGGAATTCCTCCTCCATCGCTTGCTACAGCAGCTGACAGCAGCACAAGCAAAGATCAAGTCCTTCATTAGCTCTATGTGGTAGACCCCTGCCCACCTCAGGGTACCCCCTTGCTGCCCAGCTCCAGCTACCTGGTCTTCTTGCTCTTGTTTAGATGTGCCAACCTGTTCCCATTGCTGTTTCCTGACTCAAATACCTCCTCTCTCCTATCTCAGCCCCAAACCCAGGTTTTCCAGAAAAGCTTTCTTTGGACACCTATATAAAACAGTCCCCACCTTGATTTGATCTTTTTTCATTGCATTATAGTATGTATTCATTGGTTTGCTTCTTTATTATCTGCCTACCCCACTAGAATGTAAGCCCCATGAGGGTCAGACCCTGGGCTGTGTTGGTTTATAGTCTACAGAGGGCCCGGGGCACAGAGCTGGGCCTGCAATGGTGTTTAATAGTGAGTGAGTGAGTGAGTGAGTGAGTGAGTGAGTGAGTGAGTGAGTGTGAGATCTTCAACCCAGACCACTTTTTCTGGCATAAAATGAAAAACCAGACTCAGAACTTATATTTGCTGCCAAAGAGATTAGCTAGAATAGTCATGAGCCGTGCAAGCTACTAGGATGCTGAGCCTGCACGTGCCAGCTGACAGAAGATGCAGGCATAAAGCTCTCATACATGTGTTGTCTTAGTGCTCACTGTTCTCATCCTCCAAAAGTGATTGCAGAAGTAGGATAAGACGGGAGGAGGTGGTGAAGGGAGCATCTTGAATAGTAATGAGGTCTCTACCCTGCAGGCATGATGCAGATCATTGTGCCCATTCTACAGATGAGGATGCTGAGGCTCAGGAGAATTGAGGGACTAGGTCAAAGTCCCTGAACTAGCAGAGTATAGAGTGAGGGGTTATGTCCTCACCATCTAACTGGAGTCAGCACTCTTAACCACACTCCCTAACTCTGATGTGAACCAACCCCCAACCTGCCTAACACAGTTTCCTAGCACTTTATAAATATCAGCTCACAGTCAAGTTCACACTTTTAAGTGGTACAATTCAGTCGGCTTTAATATGTTCACAGATTTGTGCAGCTATCACCTCTATCTAATTCCCAAGTGT
The DNA here is from genome assembly GCA_004024945.1 of Uropsilus gracilis. Taxonomy (NCBI): domain Eukaryota; kingdom Metazoa; phylum Chordata; class Mammalia; order Eulipotyphla; family Talpidae; genus Uropsilus; species Uropsilus gracilis. The sequence continues at coordinate 13,334 of PVHY01027377.1, forward strand.
TTTCATCACTTCCCCAAAGTCCCATACCCATTCAAAACGCTCCATCACCTCCCCCTCATCCTAGGCCACTAATCTATTTTCTATCTCTATAGATTTTTCTATTCTGGATACTTCATTTAAAAGTTATTGTACAAAGGCCGGGCATGGTGGCTCGTGCTTGTAAGCTTCAGTCTATGAAGCAGCCGGGGCTAGGGATCGCGGTTCGAGTCCCGCCTGGGGCCCGTAGCGAGACCTAGTTCCAAAAAAAATAGCTGGGCGTGGTGGCGCGCACCTGTAATCCCAGCTAACTGGGAAGCTGAGGCTGGGGATTGCTTGAGTCTGTGGTACCCTGGGCAACGAGAGCCTCTGCAGTTCCACGGGCAAAAATAGCGAGACCTAGTCTCAAAAAAATAAACAAATAAAAATAAAAGTTATCGTACAGCACTCATCAAGTATTTTTAAGGCTTACCCATGTTGCAGTGATTTATTCCTGATTTATTCCTTTTGATGGCTGAATGATATTCCATCACGTGGATAAACCAGTTTGTTTATCCATTTACCAGTTGGTACACTTTGGTACCAACCTTTTCAATATTTTATTTCCACCTTTTCAATATTATGAATGTTGCTTCTATGAACACTATATATCCCTGTACATGTTTTTGTAGGAACACATGTTTTAAGTCTCTTGGGTATGTATCTAGGTGTGGAATTACTGACTCATATAGTAACCTTATACTTGACACTGAGAAACTACCAAAGTGTTTCCCAAAATAGCTGTCCACCAGTCATGTAGACACGGCTCCGATGCAGAGAGGTGCTTGCTGCCATTGGGGTTACTCATGAAATAGACAATTATCTGATTGCTAAGGCTGACTCTACTAGACCAGGATCCTCTCAGTTTTGAGGTTCTACATGCAAGAACTCCCAGCATGACTTTATGTTTGTTCCCTTGCCTCTTCCCCCCACCTATCTCCTTTCTTTCCTCCCCAACCTGGTCTCTAACTCCTTCTAGCCCCATCATTCCCACAGGTCTTACCTGCACCATCCTCACACACAGTAGGGAGGCCAGAGGCCTTGGTGGGTCTCGCGAGGACAGCACGGGCAGGGGTTGGGGGCACAGTGACCAGAGAGCAACTCAGCAATTTACTTTCTGGGGATTGAACTTGGCAGTAGAAACCCTTGGGGTCGCAGGCCAAAGTCCTGTGGGTTATTTAAAAATGTGTAGTGTTGCTGGGCGCAGTGGCGTGTGCCTTTAATCCCAGCCTAGGATGGGAGGTTGAGACTGGGAATTACTTGAATCTGCTGGTTCGAAACCCGCCGGGGGTGACATAGCGAGACCTAGTCTCAAAAGATAGTGGGGCGTGGTGGCGCGCACCTGTAATCCAAGCTGGGGGGGCTGAGGCCGGGGATTACTTGTATCCACAGGTTCGAGACAACCCCGGGCAACATAGCAAGACTTAGTCCCTTTACAATTTTTTTTTTAAATGTGTAGTGCTTTAGAATTGCTATCACTAAGATTAGTTGCTAACAGTTGGGACCTTTTCTGTGTTCCTTTGTGATTTTCTGAAGTTTGCACATTTGCTGGCTGGGGGAGAGTGAAAAGAGAAAAGTTTTCTGCCATGTTTTCCCTGGAATGTCTCAGCACAGTTACAGTCATGTCTGGGGCTGAAAATGAAATGTTAGCCCTTGGGTGGGTGGGACAGAGAAAGTGTGGTTTAGGAAGCTCTGATCCTGATAATGTTCTGCTCTGTGGGGTAGTAATGCTGCCTCTTGCAGGAAGCCCTTTGATAGGATCAAAGAGTGCCTTTGTAGGCATCCTAGCACACTTTCTAGAAAAAGAGGGGAACCCCCTTAGAGGGCCATGTACCCCCTTGCTGAACAGGATGGATGCTGGGGGTACAAGACCCACCACAGGACACATAGCACCTTTTGTTTTCCTCCTTGGAAAGCACCAGCAAGAATCCAGGACCTGTCGGGCATGGTGGCACGTGCCTGTTGTCCAAGCTCTAGGAGGCAAGAGACTTGAGATCTCTTGAGTTCATGGGTTTGAGACTACCCTGGGCAACACAGTGAAACTTGGTCTCGAGAAAGCAGCTGGGTGCTGTGGCGGGTGCCTGTAATCCCAGCTACCTGGGAGACTGAGGCTGGGATCGCTTCAGTCCGTGGTACCCCGGGCAACTTGAGTCTGCGGTACCCCAGGCAACATAGCGAGACCTAGTCTAAAAAAAAAAAAAAAAAAAAAAAAAAACCCCAGGACCTTGTCACAAAATGCTTTGACTGATCCCAGTGAAAGCCATGGGGACCCTCCTGGTGACCGTGGTGGAAAAAATAGCAGCTATGCTTGGCTCCCCAGGGTCCTAGGAGCCTGTGTCTTTGAATCTAGATGATTCCAGGTGTTAACAGGTAAAGGTGGCTCTGGCTTTAATTCTAGGTTCAGTGACTTAGTGTTAGTGCCCGTGACTGCAGTGACTGCAGGCTGTGGTGGTCCTGGGCAGTCCTGGTACCAATGGCCCTGGGGAATTGCTGAGGGAAACCCCACAGTTTGAGGTGCTGGCCGCCTCTGACACTGACCGACCAAGAAGCCTGTGGGCGTTGGCCGAGTTGGTCGGACAAGAAAGGTGGAGGGGCCGGTCGTGGTGGTGGTGGCGTGTGCCTTTAATCCCAACCTACGAAGGGAGGCCAAGACTGGGAATCACTTGAGTCTGCGGGTTCAAGACCCACACAGGGCAACATAGTGAGACCTAGTCTCAAAAAATAGCTGGGTGTGGTGGTGCACACCTGTAATTCCAGCTATCTGGGAGGTTGAGGCTAGGGATCACTTGAGTCTGTGGTACTCTGAGCAACATGAGTCTGTGGTTCCCCAGGCAACATAGCAAGATCTAGGAAGGACAGAAAGAAAGAAAGAAAGAAAGAAAGAAAGAAAGAAAGAAAGAAAGAAAGAAAGAAAGAAAGAAAGAAAGAAAGAAAGAAAGAAG
>PVHY01027378.1:0-16292 GCA_004024945.1 Uropsilus gracilis
GGGATTGGGTGGCCAGTGGCAAGGACGAGAGCTGTTCATGTGCAGGACAGGACGGTGGGGGGTGGGGTGGCGAGACTCGTTCCTGCGTTCCTGAGGACCAGCTTGCTACCAGTCAGTTCCCCTTCTCAGCTTTTTCCACAGGCCAGACCCAGTTCCTGGGAGAGGGGGTCCCTCTGATTTTTAGTAACTTGTGTGCAGCTGTGCTGCACCCCCCCCCCGTCCACACTGTCCAGACTCAGGGTTACTGGCGTCCCCAGGTAGACTGGACAGTCTGATGGAGCCATCTCTTCAGCTGCCAACCTGGGCAGGATGGGTCCTGTCCTTGCTTGCCACACTTCCCTCCACCTCTCTGCAGACCCCACTAGCCCAGCTGGGACTCCCCCCCACATAGCTAGCTGACTGGGGTGCATGAATGTCCCCCTCCCTGGGAGGGCCAGCCCAGAGGGGGCCGGGCCCGCCGTAGTCTTCAGAGAGGCTCCCTGGGGTGACTGCTCCTCTCCCCTGTGAAGAACACAGTTTTCTCAGAACATTGGTAGCAGCAACCCTGCTGAGAAAAGGACAGAGACGAGGGAGCAGGCGCAACACTTGAGGGTCACCTCAGCCTGCCGACAGCGTTCCCAGGTACGCACACCCTTCTTTACCCTCACGGGGCACACTCCTGAGGCATGATGGCTTTTCACATGTCACACACCTGTGCCATCCTTCAACAGGCTATGATCAGGGTGCCCTGATTTTGACCCCCCATCCCCACTCAGCCCTGCTGGTGGGTGGCTGGCCAGCCTGCTCAGCCCTGCCTCTAGGCTCTGGGGACCTTACTCAGGCAGCGGTTGACTGGCATCCTCAGAGTCCCGGGTGAGGGTACCCCCACAGGACATGTCTGCGTATGAAGCCCCTCTGGGACATATCCTATGGGTGACCTGCACACCCACATGGAAACATGCAGGCAACAGCCAGACACACAGCCTGACATGCATGTACACACAGACACACATATGCTGGCAGACATGCACACACACATACAAGAACACTGGTGCTGAGCTTGTGATGGAGGCTCCAAGCAGGAGGGAGGCCTCCCTTCCCGCTCATGCACCCGTGGCACCCTAGGGTCCCTACTGGCAGGCAGGGTATATGGACTCGCATGCCTTGAATAGTAACTGGCCCCCCTGCTGTGGACCACATGGCCCCGTGTATGTGTCATACTTGGAGACTCTTGCTGAGTGTGGCGGACCCTGTGAATGGGTGCTGACAGTGCCAACAATGTGAGTGTTAGCACTCTGGGGACCCTAGCTCCAGGTTACCCCAGCCTCAAGAGGGCTCTCTGGCCTGAGCAGTGGTGGCAGGCAGGGCTCCTGGGAGTATCACACCTCTTCAGCCATGTCATGGCCACCAGGTCCCAAGGCCCTCCCACTGACCTTAGGTGCCTGACCCCTAACCCTAAGGCATGGGGTACCTCAGATTCCACCTGCAAGAGCTGAGTGCCTGTATCTTCAGTGGCCAGCAAACTCTTAGGGGGTACTGTGCCTGGAGAACCCACCCCTGGGACAAGACTGCTGGTGTGGTGCTGCTCATGACGGGTGTAGGGGTGGGAGGCACGGGTGTAAAGCCGTCTTGCTCTGTGATGTGTGATGGCAACACGGCACCATGTTCCCAGGAGCCTCCTGGCCTGCCCCTCCTGGGCAAGCTTCCTTAGGAAGTCCCAGGGCCCAGGGTGGGGAGGGCGGGAGTTTCCACAGGGTGGCCTTCAGGCTGAGGCCAACCAGGTTGCCCCACTGCCTACACAGTCCATGAGTGTGGCTCCATGTTCAGGGAAGTGGCTGTGTGCCCTCAGTGGCTAGCCACAGGGCCAAGGTACTGCCTGGCTGTGCCTGACTGGCTGCCTGGCATGCAGAGACAGACACCCTGCCCAGGCACACCTGGGGGCTTCACCAACCTGGAGCCTGTCTCTCAGTAGCTGCTGCCTTTGCTCCTTTGTCCTGGGCACCATGGGAGGAGGGGTCAGCCTGGGGCTTTGGTCCACCTGCCAGGCAGCTGCCTGGCAGGAAGGGTGGGAGTGGCTTCCTGCTCTTGGGTGGGTCTCATATTGGTCCCAGGAGCAGACACACAGTGGCAGGTTCCTGGCCTGGGAGGCCGTCTCTGTGGGGGTGGTCCAGCAGGCAAAGGGACGCATGGATGCTTCTGGAGGCACATCCTGGCCCCGCAAACACAGAGCATAGACAAGACACCGGCTGCCTCCCTGGAGCCCAGCCAGCTGGCCATGAGTCAATAGCCTCAGGCTCGGTGGGGACCAAGTGACTGCCACCTGCTGGCCCATACCTGGGAGACAGGGGCGTGGCCCGTCAGATTCGGACCTCCGGCTCAGCAGGAGCCCTCAGCTGGGGCTCTGCCTCCTGTAGGGCACTGGAGGTGTGTGGCACTCAGAGTCCTGCCCTGGGGTCAGTCCCTCACCCTGCGTCGGTGTGGAGCACACGTCCGTCCCACCATCCCTCAGCTTGAGGACTGACCTCCCAGATCAGTGCAGGGTAAGACCCCCATTCCAGTGGGGTACCCAATCTGTTGTTGCTGAGCCCCAATTCTAGGGCTAGGACAAGGGGCATTTCCAGACCTCTGTCAAAGGTCTCCTGTGGCGCAGTCTCCAGGGAGGGGGGTTATTCTTGGCGGGTTGGGTGGCTGTACCCTGTGGCCCACCCCCATGGCCCCGTGAGCCTGGTGCCACCCTGCCAGTGTGGGCGGCACTGCCCTGCCCCTCTCTGAACTGGGATGACCCCCTGCTCATATGATGGCCGCATCCACACATCTCCATCCCCCTCTTTATGCCTGGACTGTGGTGGAGCTTGGGGTGGAAGCTGCACTCACAGGGCATCTGTCTGTCCACACCAGCCCAGGTCCAGAACCCCAGTTGAGTGTGGTCCAGGTGCATCGGACCTGCCACCCTGGTGAGGAACATGGCTGCCCATCTCTCACTTCTCACTTCTTCCCTCCACTGCCCTTGGTGGCCAGCGGTCAGGCCAGGTCCTCCTGAGCCCAGGACCTGACACTCCTGCCAGGGGTGCCATCTGGTCTTCCCTCCCCTCTGGGTGTGGATTTTGGGAGTGATGAACTGTCTTCATGCTCCCTTGGGTGGATGGAGCCTGTAAAGAGAATTGAGCACTTTCTCACCAGGTGGACACTGCTGGTGACCAGGTGTCCAGAGGCCGGCAGGGACACGTGTACCTTTCCTGCGGTGTGCTCTCTGCCTGCTGAGCTGGGTACTGCTGAGGCGCCAGGCGGGTTTGGTGGCAGGACGGCCCTTCTCCAGGCTGGGTGCACACATGAGTTCCCAGACCCCGGAATGGGGTGTGTTCTGGGAAGGTGGCTGAGATGTCAAGGAAACCCAGCCCTGCCCTTGGTACCCGCTGTGTGTTATAAGCACTGGTACCCGGTTTCAAAAAGCCCACACCTTAGAAAGTATTCTCTCCTGGTGTTCTCCACAAAAGTGCACGTTGTAGACCCACTCTGCACTGCCTTGTCACCAAAGTGGGAGCAGAGAACGAGAGCCCCAGGCTGGGGGACAGGGTGGGGCTGGACTGTGCACCCTGGCCGCAGGCCCCGCCCCCAGGCGGAGCCCACATGTGCCTGGTGGCCGCGCCTTCTCCAAACTAATAAATTTGATTCCCTTGGAAGCAAATAAACAACCTGCAAATGAGTTCCTAGAGCTCGCTGTAAGCTAATTACTACAACCCCGCGCTCTTACTATCTCAGATACAAAGCTAATTTGGAAAGATATATGTTTCTTTTAAAGTTGCGTGGTTAAAAGGATTTGGGAGCCAAGCTTAATTAAGAGAGAGCAGCTGTTAGCGTGCGAGCCTTGTCGGAAGCAGAATATTAGGTTAGGGGCGCCCACCCCCGCTCCGGGTGCAGCGGACAGGGCCTGACCGGGTGAACTCCCTGTGGCCCTGAGGCCAGGCCCTGCTCGTGTCCTCCAGGTGCTGACCCCAGTGGCCTGCACGGCAGCTAGGCAGGGACTCAGGGACCCCTGTCATGGCCAAGCGGGCACTTGGGGTCTTCTGGGAGCATGTCCTGGGCCCCATAGGTCACTGGAGGGGAAGGCACCTTCAACCAAGGTCTTGCTGCTATCAGAACTCCTGTGACTTGGGAAGCTGGCTGTGTGGGCTCCCACCCTATACTTGGGGACCCCTGAGCCTGGGCCCCCTGTGGGGGTCAAGGGCAGGAGGGCAGGAAGGTTTGGGGTGAGTCTGAATGCATCCCTGTGGCTGCCCACAGGGTGGGGCCAGTCCCGTGGTGGTGTTTGGGGTCAGGCCCTCAGCTCCAGCTGCTGCAGAGGCTATGTACACAGAGGCCAGGCCTGCACGCTGCTGTTCGTGCGCAGTGCACCAGCTCCATGGCCCTTGGTAATCCCTCCTTAGCTCCAAGGGTACCCTGACATACCTCCAAGGGTACCCTGACCCGGAGAAGGCCTTCCCCCACCCAGTTGGAGGGAGACACCAGTCCAGCTCCTGCAAACCACAGATCTAGGAGCTGCTGTGGTAGAGGGCATGGGTGAGCTGCAGACCTGCCAGGGAAGCCTGAGGGCAAGGATGGGAGGGGAGGGCCACTGATGGGATGAAGGTAAGGATAAGGACAGGCCTCATGCCCCCTGGGCCAGGTGCATGCAGAACGGGGCAAAAGCCGGTAGGTCGGGAGCTGGAGCCACAGGGGTTGCCTCTGAGGAGGCTGCTTGATTGACGGGGATGGTTTTCTTCCACAGACCCTAACCAGGGGCATTCCCCCGAGGCAGCCAGCGGATGGAGGGCATGGTGGGGGCGGCCCCTGCTGACCCCGGTGCAGCAAATGGGCCGGGGCTGACCATTAGCCCCCGCTCAGGGATGCCTGTGGCCTCACCTTTGCTCTCCACAGCCTGCCAGCCTCGGGGGTTAGAAGGGTCCTTTTATTGCATCCCTCAAGTACTGCGGGACAGGGCGCCAGGGTGCTCCCAGCAGGGAGGCCTCTGGCCTCCTGACCCAGGGCCATGGGGCCAGCCCCTCCGGGCCCCCAGAGTGCCTCCAGCTTGCTTCTGACGGAGGGAGGATGGTGGGAGGACTCCAGGAGGGGGTGCTGGATGGTGGAGGGTGGGGGAAGGGACTCTGGATCACTCAGCGTCCCTGGCATGTCAAGGCTCGAAGGTCAGGGTGCCTGTCTCTCTTGGGGTCCTGGCCCCTCAGAGACTCAAGTCTGGGTATGGACAGTAGAGGCCCAGTTCTATGTCACCACAGAAACCAGCACCCTTTGGGGGGCAGGGTCAGTCAGCCCCCTGTGGAGGGACTGCCTGGCTGCTGCTCAGTAGCTGGGTGAGGTAGAAGCATGCTGGGTCAGCTGAGCTGAGCTTGGTGCAACTTTCAATTGATTTGAACTTTTAATTTGCAGCAGTTTTTTCTTCTTCTAAACAAATATTTGCTTTGTTTTACATTGTAATCTCCTATAATTTTTTTCTTAAAGAGCCTCCAAATTTAAAAAGCTTTTGGTTTGTGAGACTTGCGTCCATGCCAGAGCTATCCTGGGGGCCCTGAAGAAGGCAGGTCATCAGACAGCACAGGTGAGGCTGGCTGCCATATGCCCAGATGTGTGTGTATGGGGGGGGGGGGCAGGTGGGCCCCGGGAAGATGTGGGGTAATGGGCAGGTTTAGAGGCAAAGCACGAACTGTGCCAGGGCAGTGGGTGTAGCCAGGACTGCTGGCTGGCCCTGCTCACACAGTCCTTTTTCTTAACAGCAGAGCCCCAAGTTTCTCTGTCTGCATGCAACAGGTTCCCTGTTTTCACCATGGGTATCATGTGAGTTCTGACCTAAGAATGAGCCAGAGCGTTGATCCCCAAAGGTAGGGAGTTTGTGCTTTTACAGTCATTTCCCTTTCTTTCTGCTGCCTGGAGTACAGACGTGACAGCCAAATCTGTAGCAGCCTTATTGGGCCATGAAGACAGAGACTATGCCCTGAAGAGAAGAGAGCACAGGCTTGTAAGGGCGTGACCCAGTGGGCTTGTGAGTCTACCTCCCTCCCTCCAGACTGCTTCTAACTGAGAGTAAAGGGCAAGGTCTGGATGGGAGTGACCCAGTGGTTCTTCGGGGGGGCAGGGGGCAACCTAGCTGTGCCAGCTGCTGGCTGCTGCCTGGACTTCGCTGTTGAAACTCCTCACGCTCAGTATCCTTATCTGTGAAAATGGTAGTCATGCTGGTTCTCATTTTGCAATTCCCAAACCCAAATGCTCTGAGAACTAACTTTGGAGCAAACTTATTTGGCAGCATTATTTGAGAGATGGTTTTAAAAATCTGCTATTTATCCTGTGGGTGAATAGCTAATTGTTTCATTGCAGAAATGTCTATGGTTTAGAAATCTTTTTCAATAATCTCAGTGTTCTCTGCGGGGCACATCTCAGCCAGCACCTCAGCTGGCAGGGCGCTGGGCAGGTTGCCAGGGCCAGGCCCCACCCACCTGGTCTGTTTGAGAAGGAAAAGTCAGGTTAGAAGAGGTGTCAGGTACTCATTAGAATCAATAGACTGCTTTCTCTGCCTTGGTGTTAGATCCACTGATTTGATGTTTTGATCTGAAAGGGCAGGGGAAGCTTTCTGGCTTACTCTTCCTCGAGGTCACAGCCTGGTCATGGGGCCAGTGAGGGTCAGACACAGGGACCGCCCCAGGTACACAGACCGTTCTGGACACACAGCTGCCCAAGCGCACGGGCACGAGGGTGCACAGCTGGCAGGACCCTGTCCACACCTGGGTGCCCGTTCCCAGGAGCCATGTCATCTGTCCTCCCTGTGTCACCTGCCCCTGGGCAGATGCATCCCCTCTCTGCCTATGTGAGCCCCCCGCCCCCCCCCCAGTTGCAGCCCCGCCCTGCTTGCCAGCCCCAGGCGTCTGCTGTGTTTATTAAGGCAGTTGCGGTGGGTGTCAGGGTGCTGCGTGTGGCCGGTGTTGGGGGAGATGAACAGATTACTGTGAACTCCTGTAATGAAAACACTGCGCCAGCGACTGGCCCCGACCTGCTCCTGCTGCTGCTAATTGCAAGGCCTACAGGTTCCGTGATGAAACGCGCCCATTACCGTCTCTGCCACATCTGTTAATGTGTAATTGCTTCGGTGGGACTCTTTCAGGTAGGGCAGAGCAGCTCAGAGCTCTGCGGCCTCCCACGCCCGCCGGAGCCCTGCGCTGAAGAGCAGTGGCCTGGCTGGGCAGGTCCCTCGCCGCAGGGGGCGACACCCAGGCCATGCACGACCTGTCCCATTCATGGTGACCCAGCTGGCCAGGCGATGTGCTCTGGGCTGCGAGCCTGGCCTCTTGCTTGGGAGCCAGACCCATGTGGACCCCCACACGCTCTTAATGCATCAGGGCCACCTGAGGAAGTTTTTCCATCTTAGGCGCTGGCCCTTGCTGCCCCTGGAATCATAGCCTGGCCGGGAGGCAGGGGACGTGCTGTCCACCCACAAAGGCCCCGCTGAGGGCTGGATATATAATTCATAATTCGATGATGGAGCAGGGAGAGGTATATTCACTTTCCTGGAGAAGCCCGGGAGATTAACTTTGTGAATCTCCTTGACAAGTTTCCACATATAACCAGGAGCAGGTCAGGAGCCGCGTCCATCATCCTGGCCCGTCTGTATGGGGCGGAGGCCTGGAGGCCCTGGGCACAAGGCCCACAAGAACCGGGAGGAGTCATGACCCACAGGCTGGTTCCCCTGAGAGTGGCCGCCTGCCAGCAGGGTGCATTCACTTTGGGACTCTCCAAAAGGCAGCGGCAGCGGGGGCCAGGGCTGGGCAGCAGGGACAAAGTGGGCAGGGCGTGGCCGAGGGGTCCCTCCCATGGCTGTGGCAGGCAGGCTGGGCACGCGGACCAGCGGTGTCTGCTTGCAGGCAGCCATCTATCTCGCCAGCATCCTTCATTGACCTGGGAGCACCCAGCGGGCCCGACACCGGGCCCCTCCATGGACCTCAGCTGGGGGAGCCATTGGGCACATTGGCTAGGATGCAGACTCCTCAGGACCCTTCCGGGCAGGTGCAGTGAGTGGCACAGAGTGTCTGGGGTTCCTGAAGAAGGGGTTTCCTGGCCAGGCCAGACCGGGGGGGTCCAAGCACATCAGTCCCTTTCTGGCTGAGGAGCTGGGGGTTCCGTGGAGTTTTTGAGTCGGGGCTTGCTATTGGGAGGAGGAAGGACCCCCAAGCCTCCAGCACTGTTCTGAGGCCAGGGCCAGGCTCCAGCCAGTACAGCCACCGAGTAAGGGGTTGTGTTTCCAGGGCTTGGGGAGCCTCCGCCAGCAGGGAGCTGGCCTGTGCCAAGGTGTTGCAGGACCCTTGGGTGGCCGCCTCAGCCTCAGGCCTCTATGGAACCATGAGAATGACAGTTGTCCTTTACCAGATGCTTGCCTTTCTCAAGGTTCCCAGCTTGGAAGCCCTCTCACAGGGCATGGGAGCTGGCACCCCTCCAGAAGGTCCCCCAAGCACAGGATCAGATCCAGCCCAGGGGAGGATGTTGACCCCCTGGACACACTTGAGGTGGGGGTTGTGCTCTTCTGGGAGGGGAGCCCTGAATGACAACTGGGCAAGACCCGTGGCCAACCAGGCCAGGCCAGAGCACCGGGCAACAACCTTGATTCCACCTGGCTGAGCTGCCCAAGAGGCATCTCAATGCAGGGCCCTCACAACAGGCTGGGCCTGCCGCTTCCCATTTCCTAGCAGAAGAGACCAGACGTGGAGAGGGCCAGGCAGAGGGAGCCCATCCTTGGGCCTCCACAGCTGCGAACCCTGCCCAGTCCACCCTCTCGGTGTACCTGCCCCCTCCCAAGTCCCCATCTGGGAGGACAGCCCCTATAGCACCAAGATGAACAGGTAGTGCTGGACAGGTAAGACTGTCGGGGCTTGCATGGCGGGGTGGGGGATTCAGGTCACATCCAGGGTGGCAGAGAGGCAGGCCAGCAGGAATCCCAATGGGCAAATGGCCCCAGAGAGGGGTGCTCTTTACCTGAGCCATATGGGCTCCTGGCCCAACTCCAAAGAGACACCAGTCCCAGCAAGCTGCATGCCTGCCAGGTCACCCACCTGCCCAGTTGACAGGTAAACCAGTGACCAGAGCATGTTCACATGTCGACATATGTGTACATGCATGCAGTGCCTCACAGCACATACCACATAGCCACACATACCATACACACTCCACACAACCCCCAAACCACCCTACACACCCACCAAACACATACCCCACACCATACACACTATACACTGCACACACTAGACACTACATGCCACACATACTAGATACCACACATGTCACACAAACCACACACACTACACATGGCACACACTACATACACCAGATACCACACATGCCACACAGCAGATACCAGACACCAAACACACAACGCATGCTACACACCACATACCACACACATATCACATGTACACACACCATGCATCTCCCCCTCCCCCCACATATTGGGCATGTGTCTGGAGGCAGGGATGTGGCCGGGTTCTCACCAGGCCCTGCACTGGAGCCTGGAGCCCTGGGGCCTGGAACGCGGTTCACCTGAATGTCTCCCAGGAACAAGCTCAGCCTGTGGGCCCAGGGTGGCCTGCCCCTTCACATGACCAGTGGTTCCCTGCCTACACGTGTGACAGGGTGCTGAACCCAGGGCCTGGCCGGGTACATCCCTCCTGGACGGTGGGGCACAGGGCCCCTCTTGCCTGGTGTCAATGTGGTGCTGTCTGGGCTGGGTCAACGCCAGCTTCCTGGCTGGCTGACCAGTGTGGGCCCTCTGGCAGGCTGCCCAGCTGTGTCCCCACTTGGTTGAGGGCATCTGCTGTCCTGAGCTGGTGGTTCCAAGCACTTTCATGTGATGGGAGATGTGTCTGCACAGCTTCAGGCTGACAACTCCTAGGTGGCCCAGGAGTTGCTGGGCACATGTGGCCGCACCATGTCCGGCCACCTTGGCCAGTGCTGTCTCTGTACTCCCATCTGTGGGGGGCCCCTATGGGCATTGATCTGACCATGGTGTCCAGGTCCTGCCACAGTCAACAGGCATTCATGGCTCTACTGTCCCTGCTGTCCAGCTCAACTCCGAGAGAGCCACCTGCAGGACCCCCGGAGGGCACCCATTGCTGACCAGTAAGGGGTGCGTCCAAGCAGGGTGGACAGTGGGCTCTCACTCAGGAGAGACACCCCCCCTGGTGGCAGGGGAGCACAGCCATGAGTCTCAGAGGCACCCCAGTGTCCAGAGGAAGACAGCCACAGGGCCAGGCAGCCAGCGTGTGGAGAGGCTATAGTCGGCCACCCTCAGGGTTTGTGAGGCCAGGGTGGGGCAGGGCAGGGTGAGCCTGTCTGTGCAGGGCTTGGTGTCCACAGCAGCTAGGGGCAGTGGCAGGCTGGCTAGCTAGGACATAGTGGACAGGGGCGTGGCGCCTCAGGCCAGCCGTGTGTTGTGAGCAGCCAGACTTGCTCACACTGCAGCACTTCCTAGAGCCAGGTCTGGGGCCCAGCTGGTTGGGGAGAGGGTGCAAAGGCCACAACTAGCCCTTTGAGGCCATGTCAGGGCCAGGCTGCTCTGCATGGCCTGACTGACTTGGGGAACTGGGCTCCTCTGTGCCAGGTTTGTCGGCATTTAGGGGTGTGAGCAGTGTCCCACTTCCATCCCTCACGGCCTCCAAGCCTGCAGTGTGCCAGCCTCAGGCTTGAGCCGCTGGAGAGAGTGGTCAGATGCCCTCTGTCACCTCCTCCTGGGCCATGTGACATTCCTCTCGCACCCTCCCACCACCTCCCAGTTTGTGGTAGGTTTGGCCTCTGGAGATGGAGCTGTGTACGGGTCTGCTGCTGCCTGGGGGATGTCCAGCAGGGCTGAGCAGCAGCAGCCACGCTGGCAGCTGCCGACGCCCCTCCCATTGGCCAGAGTTCCCGGCCTTCTGCCCAAGAGCCTCCTCCCCAGCCGCCTGGGAGCTTCCCAGGAGCAGGCAGGGAGGCAGAGGCCTGGAGGGGCCTCACGACTTCCCCTCGGCTGGGCTGGCCTCAGCCCTGCAGACTTGCAGCTCCACCTGGTCTGGGTGGAGGCAATGGTTGCATGTTATTATAAAATATGGGTGCTTGCAAAGGTTGCTACAGAAGGGCAAGTGTGAGGCCGGGCACGGTGGCTCGTGCCTGTAAGCTTCAGCCTATGAAGCGGCCGGGACTAGGGATCGCGGTTCCAGTCCCGCCTGGGGCCCGTAGCGAGACCTACTTCCAAAAAAATAGCTGGGCATGGTGGCGCGCACCTGTAATCCCAGCTACCTGGGAAGCTGAGGCTGGGTATTGCTTGAGTCCGTGGTACCCCGGGCAACGAGAGCCTGTGGTTCCACGGGCAAAAATAGAGAGACCTAGTCTCAAAAAAAAAAAAAAAGGGCAAGTGTGGGGTCCAGAACAGGCATCTGGACACACTCCTACTTGTCTGACCTTTCCTGGGATCCTCATCCGCTGCCCGCCAGGCTCACGGTGACTAAGCAGCTCACCTGGGCCCATCACTGGGCATCATGGCCGTGCATGCCTGCCGACACCCCAGCTGGGGACCTGAGGGGCAGTGGAATGCCCTCTCCAGGCACAGGCCTGCTGTAGGCTTGCTCCAGGCTGGTCAAGCTGGGGTTGGTGCTCTGCTGAGCTGACTGAGATATGGGGGTGGGGGGCTGGGGGGGCTGGAGCTCCCTCGCTTGGGGCTGCTGTGTCTGTGACAGTGAGTCTCAGGGGCTGTTCAGGTGACTTCAGTTTTTCTCTTATGTGCTCCAGGACATGGGAACAATTTAACCATTAAACCTTGGTCTCAAGAACTACCAAGGAGCTCCTCCTAGGCCAGTTCCTGTCACCAGTGAACCAGAGCTCACAGATGAAGAGGCCACCCTCACCTTCTTCCAGCTGGCTGCTTCATGCTGCTGCATGGGGGCCCAGGAGCACCATGTCCACCTCTGCAGAAGGAGGTGCTCGCACTCTGATGCCATGATGACAGTTCCACCACCACTTTAAAAGTCATGCAGCCTCTGGAATTCAGAACATACAACAAAGCTTCAGTAATCAAAACTGTGTGGCACAGCAGAGACAGTCCAGAGCCCAGAGATAAACATGGCACTGCAAGAGCAGGGCCAGGGCAGGGATGTGCCAGGGGCCTTTGCAGACCTCCTGTTTAATGCTCCCCAGTATGCATTTACCTATGTTTATCACACAAACCTTATCAGAGTTTTTGAAATGGAAAGGAAAATGACCTGTGCAAGAACTTAATTCTCATCTGGCCCCAGTGCCGTAGCATTACAAGGCTGTAAATGGACTGCACCACAACTCAAAAGGAAAATTGTATGATCCTGCTGGCTTTTCCAGTAACATAACTGTCACGTTTTGATGATTTGAATTATTTGAAAAACTGACTTTATCCAAAATCTAACGCTTTCAAGCTCGTTTGGGAGTTTCGAGGAAGACTCCTGGCCTGTGGAAGGCATGTCTATGGCTGACTTCTGCTCTGACCCCAGAGCACCAGGGGATCTTTTGGGGCAGGGCTGGGAGCCCTCGGGAGAGGCCCTGTGCAGGGGCAGCGACCTGGGAGGCCAGGGCTGCAGTGGAGTGGGTGATGCCGTGCCACCCGGGCTGGCTGCCTCAGGCTCTGAGCCTGTTTCCTTCCCTGCAAGATGGCAATATTCAATATTCACTGAGGGTGGTGGCTGCCAGGGTGTGGCCCTATGGGCCACCCCTGAGGTCTGCAAAGAGGCAGAATTACCAGGATGGCAAGCCCAGACTTGGGCCAGGCCAGCTGGAGCGGGTGGCCCTGAGGGCTGTGGACACTGCACTTGGCCAAGGCAGAGGCCTGGGGAGTGGGCTGCATTGTTCCATCTTCCCAGCCACTGGTTTCCAGAATGTTCTATTTTACAAACCTTTTCTCTTAGTTTTGCTTGGACATTGCAAATAGTAAATAAAGGGAGGCAGGCACTCCTGCAAAACTGGGGTGTCCACAGTGTCCACAGACCACTGGCCTGGTGCATCTCTGAGCTTTCTCCAGCCCCTCCTGAACCTGGCAAGTATGTGCAGTTCATGTGCTAGGAGGGGATTGGCTAGTCAACCATGGGACCCCAACACCAGCCCATGTGTCTGGGCAGGTGCGCCCCACCCTTGCAGTGAGCTGCTAGGGCCATGATTGGAGGGAATGTGAGCATCTCCTGCCAGCCAGCCCTGGGTCCTCACTGCAAGATTCTGCCCCCAGTAGGGACAGGCCTTAGGACTGTCTGGACGCCCTTGTGGGCCAGTGTGGCCATGAACCCTTCCTCTGGCTCCATCACAGTGCACACCCTGCCTCAGTCATCCCCCAGGCCTGGCAGACACCCTTTACCTGGAATGGCCAGCCATTGTCCCGAGTCCTCGAGGCACATGGGGTTCTGACTGCCACCCCGGTGTGGTCCCCCAGAGAGGTCCAGGCTGAACTTGCCATCCACTCTGCTCAGGGACAGTCTCTTGCCACTGTTTCTGTGGATGGAAGCTGGGACTTCTTGGCAGTGACAGAGACCTGCCAGGCTTCCAGACCTGCCCCCACCCCACCGAGGGGCATGGCCCTCCACTGCCTCCTGTCTCCATCAAGTCCCTTTAATGAAGAGCATTTACCAAGGGAAGGATAGACGGGAGGACGTCAGCTGTCCTAGTTCTGGTTCCTGTGGCTCCTGGGAAGTGGATTGGGGCTTCCCCTGCTCAAGGTGCCCAGACACAGGCAGGGCCACATGGTAGAGGGAATGCATGGTGGTGGCAAGCTTGGCAAGATGGTATGCAGGCAAGGCTGGCCCCGAATACCCTTATGTTGGGGCCCTGAGAGCCCTCCTGTCTGCGATAGAATGTGCTTGTTGAGTTAGGGGAGTGCCATGGCTTTGAAGGAGCTTTCTCAATGCAAGCAGGAGGATCAACTACAAGCTACTCGGTTCTGATGCCCCAAGGTCAGGTTAACCCTAAGAGAGCTGTGTCCCACAATGGGCCTCCCAAACTGGGCTTCCCAGGGCAGGAAGCTGGAAGGAGGAGAGAGAAATCTGGGGAGGAGGGAGAAGGCAGGAGGGAGGCTGGGGCTCAGACCCGAAGGGTGTACCTGACTCCTACCTGCCTGCTTCAGTAAAGTCCTTAGAGGGGAGACCAACACCTCCATTGCCCTAGTGGAATGTTGGGCCCAACAACTTGCTGGACTTGTTCACACTAATGTGTGAATGACTGATGGTCTTTTAATAGTCCACTTGCATTTGCATTTTTAGAATAGGGTCCCATTTAACCCAAACAGATTTCTAATTGTTTGCCTTTGGGCTTAAGTGGAAACTTCAGGAAGCAGACACTGGGGAGGATAGAGCCAGTCTCCCA
Source organism: Uropsilus gracilis (assembly GCA_004024945.1). NCBI lineage: Eukaryota > Metazoa > Chordata > Mammalia > Eulipotyphla > Talpidae > Uropsilus > Uropsilus gracilis. The sequence goes on from PVHY01027378.1 coordinate 14,350, forward strand.
CCCTGGATGACCCTGGCTCCTTCCCCACACTATTCCCTTTTGAACCCTGCATGCTGCACACCTGCAGGAAGCTGTCCTTGAGATACTAGGGCTTTGTGGGAGACGACCTCAGAGTAGCAAAGGCCCCCTGGTCCAGCTTCCACATCTCCTCTGGGCCTTGAGAAACTCTTTCCATGATGGTGCATTGGTGTCTTGGCCAAAGGCTCTGGCTCCCTCTCCCCATTTCAATAGGCCCTGTGGTGCCAAGGATCCGAGAAACTGATTCTGCCTGACTGGGGGAACTGGGGGTATGGGGGGTGGGTTAGAGAGATGGAGGGGGGCTGTGGGCAGGTCAGGGGTTCTCAGACACATGGGTCTAACCAGCTTAGCTCCCTCTGCTGCTAACAACTCAGCCATAGTGGGCGAGGCCACCTTCCTCTAGGTTGGTTTTTTGGGGCTCAGCCACATGTCCCTGGCTTGCTACTCAGGTGTGGAATGCTGGAGGAGCTGTGTTCCTGCCCCAGCTGAGTCCCTACTCAGCTAAGTCTTCCCCCTCCCCCAGCCTTCTCACCTCCCCAGCAGAGTGCTCCCTATCCCAGCCAAGTACCCCCAGCTGAGTCCCTCTCCTAACCTAGTCCCTCCCCCTGAGCCAAGTGCTTACCACCTCAACTGAGTCACCCCCAATCTGAGTCCCCCTAGAGCCTAGTGCTCCCCTCCAGCCTAATCCTCCAGAATCTCCCCCAAGCCAACTCAGCCTCTGTTCCTGTCCCCTCCAGGGGACCCCACTGGCCCTGATGCAGCCATTTCCTAGCCAGTTGTTTCCAAAATCCGATTGGTGCCCGTACGGCCGGAAGCTGATTGAATTCTGTGGGTGCTTGGGCCCAGTCTGTTTTCAGAACCCGCTCAGGACTCAGAGCCAGAACCTCTGCATGGCGTCCAACCTGCCCTGCCCCTCTCACCTGCAACTGGCTGGGGGCTTGGCAGGGTCCATCTGGACCCACAGGTGCAGGACCAACCCCGTGTATCTTTAAAACCGCTGTGGGCTTTTCTCTTTTTCCCTAAAACCCAGACCCAGCTGTGCAGGGCGGTCATGCGGGTCATGGGGCTGGTCAGCAGGGCCCCTCATCCAAGGGTGCTCCCATCTGAGGCCTCCTGTGCAACCCACTTCGGCTGGCACCTGACCCAGAGCTGCCCCCCGCTCACCATCCCAGGACCTGTTGGCCTTGTGTCGGAGCTCAGTGCTCACACAGAAGGCCAGCACCCTGCTTTGGCCCCTGTGGCTCAGACGAGTGGCCCCCAGACCTGACCTGCTCCCAGACAGGCTCTGAATGCCTGGTTGACTCAAGGTTCAGTATGTGGGAATTGATGCTCAGTGAGGGTCAGCACAGGCTCCCAGGCCTCTGCCCAGATGGCCATGCCATTCAGGGGTTATGGATACGCCCCAATACACAGGGACACATACCACACACCCCACGCCCTCCATAGGCACACCATACTCACCGCACACTCCCCACACGGTGTGTGGACACCATGGACGTTGTGTGTGATCACATATGCATGCACGGTAAGGAGGCCTGATGATGCATATGCTGTAACAAGTGGTGCCACTGGGGGACCAGGTGAGGAGAGAGCACCGGATGAGATGTATTATGGGGAAGGAAAATTGACGGGGACCCTGGGGGCTGCAGGAGAAGCCAGGAACTTGGCCATTCTGGGGTTCAGCCAACTGGAGGTCCTTCACCCAGGATTTGGCCTTCCTGGGGAAGAGGAGTAGAGAGTTGGAGATTCCAGCCCTACAGCACTGATCTTCTGAGCCGAAGTGAAGTGACAGGGCTCCCGGAGATGGGAGGCTAAGGCTGTTGAGGATGCCAGCGTGGCCTTTGGTCTGGGACAGTGCTCCACATCTGGCAAGGTGGGAGGATGCCATCTCGAATGTCTTCTGCTTGAACTTTAACTTTAAAACT
>PVHY01027379.1:0-16291 GCA_004024945.1 Uropsilus gracilis
GGATGGTGGTAAGAACCCATGAATGGAAAGTTTAAACTGTGTTTTAAAGTTTTTCTTTTCTGCAGTTTTTGGAGCTGAGAGCAGTTGGCTGGCTTTTGCATATCAATGGTAAAGGTGATCAGTGAAAATGCTAATGAAGAGTGTGTAGCCTGCTTTGTAGAGAGAAGCAGGCAGATAGCTGTATCCAGTTAAGGTTAAATGTAATTGTAAAGGAACTGCTTGTAGCCTACTTCTGAGAGAGAAGCAGGCCTGTAAGCCTTTCTTTGGTCACCCTGTTTCAGAACGAAGGGGAGAAAAGCAAATGTTCCAGTTTACCCAAAATATGCAGCTGGCCATTTCTGCAGCTCACAGAACCGTTCAAGAAGCCCAGGACCCTCCTCCTGGACCCAGCGCCCCTCCAGAAATGACATCAACACGTACCTGAGAATAATCAGAACCGAGGCACCAAAGCCTTGTATCCCTCAGGACACGCCCACACATGCTGAGAAAGGTGTAACCGTTTCTTCCCATGACGAGGCTACCTACCTAGAACTCTGCTCCTGGGGAAGGTCTGTCAGAGCCTTAAAAAACAACAGATTTTCAAAATAGCACTTCATTACCCTGAGTGACGTGTGAAGGAATTAAGCGTGTATCACTTATCCCACAAGGAGGGCAGAGCCTACAGGATCAGGTTTCTCTCAGCTAAGGGTAGCTTTCGGCTTTCCTAGGATTCGAACTCCCAGTTGAATCCTGGGGGGTGGGAAGGGAACCATCCTCTACCCTCAGGGTTTCCCGAGGCGCGTGATGGAAGGAGCCGACAAAACGCTACATTTCCCTCCCTCAGAAGCACAAGAGACCCAGTACCCATACCGGCTGGGCAGGAGCCTCACTAAAGTAGCCCAGTCAGTCATGGAAGTGATAGTTCAGCGGGTAGATCTGAGCAGAAGTGGCAGGGTGGGGCGGTAAGGAGCGCCCTGCTGAGGGATTTCCATCTCCACAGCTTCTCACTGAGTTCACCATTCCCGCCCCCTCTGGTGCCCCCTCTGGTGCCCCCTCTGGTGTTTCTGGCCTAGGGCAGCTTCCCTCAGTGGAGCAGACCTGCCAGCCACTCTTCCAAAGGGCCGGGGTGGCGAGTGCAGGGGGCCAGACAGCAAAACTCCTGCACTACACTTGGATGTGGAATCAGGAACAACGTGTCACTCAGAGAAAAAAAGCAAAGATTTCGGTTCATCGGGCATTTCTCATATATCCACTTACGTTTCCCTTCTGATGATGGTGAATTTTCACATGTTTCTTAGCTGCTGCTCGTAGTGTTGAGCGGAGCTCACTGACAGAGACTAAGAGGAGAAAACATAGGATGGAGGCGTCACAGGAGCTGCCCCTGGAGACAAGGCCTCTCAGCAGGGCTGGGGATGGGAGGGGGACCTTCCAAAGGAGTGCTCCAGAAAATGCCCTCAGGCCAACCCTGGGTGGGGGGATGGAGACTGAGGGCCATTAACGAGAACATCAGTAATTGGCCCCAAATGTGACTGACAATAGATAACAAGTCAGAATTAGCCCAACAAAGTGTGGGTTCTACACTTTGCCACAGCGGCTGCCTCTTCCTTTCGAAAAGGCTCTGTCCCTTTTTCAAATAAATCTGCCCTTTGGGGATATAACCCTCACCTGCCTGTGCCGGTGCAGACAGCTTCGTGCTGCTTAAAGGGGCATCTGCAGAAACTCAGAGCCACTCAGGCCCCCGCTGACTGAACCCCAACATCTCATCAGAGCCCCATCGTCCATATATTCATGAGTCTCCAGAACTCTCTTGACTTCCAGCTCAACGCCACACAACGCTCAGATCACTGCATTGAAAGGCCACTTGGAGAAATGATGAGTGTAACTCTGGGACAGGCCACACACGATGAACACAGAGAACCTCCTAATGACATATGGAGAGGACGTCTTCAGAGAGCAAACTACTGGACAAATTAGGGACACAGTTCAAGCTGAAGGAAGGCACAGTTGAGGAATAAATGAGCAGCAAACAATTTCGGATTAGAATACCAATAAAATACCAGTCACTGATGCTGTAAGGATCTCTAAGGAATCATAGGAGACAAAGCTTTTGACATCAAAATGCAAAGGAATAGGGGAAAACACTGGCCTCCCTGGGTGGTGAGGGCTACTGTAACCAGAACAGGGGGGTCCCCAGGCGAAGGGGTATTCCTAGTTCCCTGCCCACCAAGGAAGGGGGAAGCTGAGCAGGGAAGGGAAGCTGAAGACTGGAGGAGGCACAGGACCCAGAGAGACATGCGCAGGCGCTGCACTACTGGCTTCTCAGCCTTGGACAAGGGCGAGGGGGGGGGCTGAAAGGGGACCAGTGGGGAGGCTGCCAGTGGCAGCCATTATCTTGATTTTGCTCCTTTTTTTCCCAGACTGGTCCAGCCCTTCCTGCCCCTTTCCTGGGGTCCCACCGGAAGGGGCCTTAGACACGTGGCAGCTTTCAGGCCTCTGTGGCCCTGCTTTGGCCCAACCCTGCTTGGTGGGACACTTGCCCACGAGGGGCTGGGGGACTATGGATGTTTCATAAGAAGATTATTTTGTCTATTCTCTCCCTTTATCATGCACTCATTGCATTAGAGAAGTTCTTTTTTAGGGCTGGGCATGGTGGTGCATGCCTGTAAGCAGCAACCTAGGAAGCCGCGGCTGGAGATCACGGTTCGAGTCCCACCCAGGGCATGTAGGGAGACCTAGTTTCCCCTCCCCCCCCCAAAAGCTGGGTGTGGTGGCGCGTGCCTGTAATCCAAGCTACCTGGGAAGCTGAGGCTGGGGATTGCTTGAGTCTGTGGTACCCCAGGCAACGTGAGCCTGTGGTTTCACAGGCAAAAACAGCGAGACCTAGTCTCAAAAACAAACAAAACAATGTGTAAATACAATCTAATTATGAGGAAAACATTCTAAAACCTACCTGGCAAATCTTTCCACCTGCCAAGGTCATGGACAGTTTGCAGAGACGGAGTAAGTGGCACAATGCATAGGTGTGATGCGAAACACGGTGATGAAATACAATGTATTTTTGCAGAGAATCCTGGAGGAGGAGAAAAGGTACTTTTACAAAGTGTGACATGTGAATAAAAGTCTTTATGCACCAGTGCTATTTTTCTTGGTACTAGAAACTATTACAACTTTTCAGTAATAATAAAGTTTACATGGAAAATCTCAATTCATTACAATTTAATTAGATACTTATATTACTTTCCTATGTTTCTGTTCATGCAATGTTAATATTGACTTTTTCTTTTGAATGTCTAGCTTGCTCCTTTTAATTAAAAAAGTAATAGGACGTCACATTCAACAAAGTAGGTTTATAGAGCTACTTGGAGGAAGAAGATAGGAATTTATCTGTTTCTCTATCATTTCCTTACCTTTGCTATTGTGAAGCATGCTATAATAAGCTTGGTAATGTCCTACGTTCATTTCCTTTGAATATATCCTCAGATGTGGGATTGCTATATCATACTATAGCTTTAATTTATTTGCATTTTCCTGATGATACAAGATGTACCTTTCCAAGGAGCGTTTGACCATTTATTTGTATGTCTCCAGGAAAATGTCAGTAGTTCTTTGCCCAACTTTAAAATCAGATTTTTTTTTTTTTGCTACTGTAGAGGAAATTCTTCATGTTTTGGACATTAACCCTGTAGAGAGATGACTTACGATTATTGCTCACATTTTGGTGAATGCCACTTCATTCTGCTGGTGGTTTTCTTTGCTGTGCAGAAGTTTACGCATTTTACTTATCTTTGCTTTTGTTACCTTTGCTTTTGGCTTAAAATCCAAAAAGTCATTGGCAGGTAGTGTCAAGGAGCTTATGCTTTCTTGTAGGCGTTTTATCTGAAAAATAAATAAATAAATAAAAATAAAAATGATCTCCTGGCAATTTTGAAGGCTGGTGTGTGAGGCAGAGTATTTTTTATTACATTTTTTTTTCTTTAGCAATTTGCAGACTGGCGAGAGTAGAGTGATAGCTTCACTTTTTCGCTGAGAAGCAGGTGATAGTTCTTGTGGCTTTGATGAGTCCCTCCTTTTTCACAAGTCTAATGGGTCTCTTTGGATCCATCTTACTTGGACCTCTGGACTTCCCCGATCTGGATGTGTATATGCAGTTTTCATCCACTTCTTGGAAAAAGGCTTTCTGCTCTTTTCTCTCTCTCTCCTCCTTCTGGGATTCCCATAATTTCTGTTTGTTCTGTTGGGTTCCTGCACGCCTTTGTTACTGTTGGAGCCTCCCTCTTTGTTTAGTTAAGGCCAGAAGGGAAGCTGGTCAGCGCCTAGATGCAGGCTCATTGGAGACCTGCTCTTGAAGCCACACATGTAGCAAGGGCCCTTCAGGTGAGAAAATGGGCTTTTTCTGCTTGCTCACTAGGCCTGGGTATTTAGCCACAGGGGATATATGCTCCTGTGCCCATTAATAACTGCTTACTTTCCTACAAGCTGAAGGAAAATGGAGTCAGTAGGCCTTCAGCCCTACAAAGTTCTTGGGGAAGGGAGAGCAGAAATGACATAGAAGTTTGTATCCTTGGCCCAGGTAAAGCCCGAAGCAGAGTTGCCAGGTATTCTACGTGGACCAGGAATCCAGAAAGGAAGACAACAGAGCAGGTGCTCTGGACCACACTCTACCCCCCGCTCCCCCCACCGCTGCCAGGATCTTCACTGGTGTCATGAAAATATACTGACACCTGACAGCAGAGTGTCAGAGCTGGGGCATAAAGAGGAGGTGCAACAGCTGTGTCATACACATAAAGTTGCCTCCAACATGCCCTTGACCGCATCCTGTGCAGCACTGTACTAACAGTAGGAGGTCAGATGCCACTCGCTATGCCAGGGGCACCTATAGCGAAGCCAGCAATAACTAAAATAATAATACCAAAGCACCCCCTGCTGGAAAAGAAAAGGATAGAAAAGGATATGCTGCTAAGTGGATGCTGATCAAGATTTTAAAGAAAAAGCAAAGAGTAATTTTAAAGGTGGTAGGAAATTCAGATGGGTAAACAGAAGAATATACCACCAGGCAACTTGAGACATTAAGGTAATATTACACCACAAGGAGAGAACAACTCTCTAGAAATCAAACTTGAAAGCATGGAAGTTTATTAACTTCACCGACAGAGAATCCATGATAGTTACCATGAAGAAATTCAAAGAGATACAGGACAACTCAGAAAAACACAGTTCAGTGATCTCAGGAATAAAATTAATCGACAAGCAAGATATTGAAGCTATAAATAATAAACAGATCCAGGATGTGAAGAACTCAATAAATGAGATTAAGGGTGCTATAGAAAGCTACAGAAATTGAATAGACCTAATGGAGGAATGAATCAGCAAGCTCAAAGATAGAAACCTATAAATTATTCAGGTGGAAGAAATGCTATGAGAGTGCGGACTCCATTAGGAAAGGCAACATAAGGATAATGATTATCGCAGAAGGTGAGGACAGGGAGAGGGAAGCAGAAAGTTGACCGAGGCAAACAATATCTGAGATATCCCCAAACCTGCGGAAGGAACTGAATGTACAAATCCATGAAGCGAACAGCACATCTTATTATTTTAATGTAATGAGCCCTACACCAAGACACATTTTAGTCAAACACTTAAGAGTCCAAGACAAAGAAAGAATACTAAAAGCAGCTAGGAAAGGAAAACAAACCAAATGAGGCAACATGTAGACATACTCCCATCAAGCTCTTAGGTTTCTCAGTAGAAGCATGACAGGACAGGATGGAGTAGAACATTCAAACTACTCAAAAGCTGCCAGCTAAGAACACTCTTCAAAGTCATTCAAATATGAAGGAGAAATAAAAGCATTTCCAGACAAAGCTGGGCGTGGTGGCATGTGTCTGCAATCCCAGTTACCTGGGAGGCTGAGACTGGGCAGTACTTGAGTCCATGGGTTCGAGACAACCCTGGGCAACATAGCAGGACCTAGTTTATTTATTTATTTTTTTTAAAGGCATTTCCAGGCCAGGACAAAAAAGATGAAGGGCTTCACCAACATGAGACACTCCCCCACCCCCAGTCCCAGGCCGCTAGAAATAGCAAAAGGAATAATTGAACAAGGCAATGAAGTCAACAAAGCAAGGAAACAAGATAAAACAGCATAGCAAGCCTCAGACCTCTCTCATCACCCTAAATGAATGGAGTTCATTTAAACGGAGTCCAGTCAAAGGCACAGAGTGGCTGGATGGACTAAAGAACAAAACCCAACTGTGTGATGTCTACAAGAGACTCACGTAATAAAGAGAAAGTCGATGCAGAGAAGCCCCTGCATTCTCATGGGTGGGCAGGACAGCTGTTGCCATAGGACAGCAATGATGTTGCAGGAAGAATGAGCTCATGCTAGTGTGCTGGTGCCCAACATAGAAGCACTGAAGTATCGAGAGCAAATGGCAGCAGCTCCTTCTCAAACTCTGTTTAAAAAAAAAAAAAACTGAGGAAAAGGAAATGCCAACATTGCTGTGGTAGTCCTGTGTTCACTGCAACACTTTTTTTTTTTTTTTGAGACTAGGTTTCACTTTGTTGCCTGGGGAACCACAGGCTCAAGGTGCCAGGGGTACCATGGACTCAAGCAATCTCCAGTCTCAGCCTCCCAAGTAGCTAGGATTACAGGCATGCGCCACCACACCCAGCTATTTTTTGAGACTAGGTCTCACTATGTTGCCCGGGGTGGGTCTTGAACCCGCAGACTCAAGCGATTCCTAGTCCCAGCCTCGCTCCATAGGCTGCAATTAAAGGCGCGTGCCCCTATGCCCAGCCCTGCAACACTCTTTCTAACAGGCTCGCTCTGAAAGAGTCCAAGGACAGGGAGCAGACTAAGAGGTGGAATGGACACCATGAAACACCACCCAGAGACCACACGCATTGAAATGTCGCCGTTTGCTACAACACAGAGGGAACTGGAGGCCATTATGTTGAGCGAGATCAGCCAAAAGGAAAAGACAAATACTGGATGACTTGACTCATATGTGGAATGTAAAGAAACAAAACAACAGCCAAAACCTAGCCGAAAACCAGCAACAAAGCCCTAGAAATCTGCGCGGTGGTGTGGTCACAGACAGGGAATAGCTGTGGAGCCAGACCTCTGAGTCACACATTATGCTGCACACCAATATTACTTCAATAAACAAGTGCCGTTCTTAAGATATCTTTGGGAATTCCACTCCAAGAGCAAGAAAACAAAAGCCAAAAATAAATGGGAGTCCATCAAACTAAAATGCTGTGGTACAGCAAAGGATGCGCTCATTGAAAGGAAAGGCAGCCCGCCGACTGGGAGGAGATGTCTGCAAGTTATATATCCCACAAGGGTTAATATCCAGGTTATGGAAGCAACACGTACAACTTACCAACAACCCAAAAGCCACCCTGACTTGTAAAAGGGCAGAGGATCTGAACAGACACTTCCGGAAGCAGCCAATGGCCAGGAGACCATCATCTCCTGGTAGAGAAATGCAAATCCAAACAACAGTAAGATAACAGCCCTTCTGAGGAGCCTGAGGCCCAGGAAAAAGAGAACCATGTCAGAGAAGAACCGTGTCAGGGAACTGTCGGTGGGACTGTAAATTGGTGCAGCCAATATGGGAAACTGTGTGGCAAGTCCTCAAAAAGTTAAAATAAAAATAGAAATCCGTAGGATGCAGTTAGCCCGGTTTTGTGTATTTACCTAAAGGTTACAAAACATTAATTCCAAGATGTGTGCGTGCGTGCGTGCGTGCGTGCGTGCGTGTGTGTGTGAGTGTAGGCCTGTCTTCACTGCAGCATTATTTACAATAGTCAAGAATTGGAAACAACTTAGATGCCCACAGAAAGATAGTTGGATGCTCCTACCCTGGAAAGGGCGGGCGGGCGGGCGGGCGGGCGGGCGGACAGTAAATTTTTTTTAATAAAAAACCAATGTTTTCCATTTTAAAAATGTAATGAAATGGGGCAGAAGACCCATAGGGATACCAAGGCATTTGGCAGGACAGATGGTTGCTCTGGACTCCGGGAATAGGGTGTTAAGATGTCTGTGCTCTATGAATGTATATATTTGTGAGCTCAGTAGTCATACTTGCAATCAGTGAATTCTACATGGGAACACAACTTGCTGGCTACTGAGTCATGTAGAAGAAAATGTTCACTGACAGTTCATTACTGCTGAGAGTTCATTTCAAAACAGAGATTTCAAACACCTCAGGTGTTTCTGTATATAATGCTTGCAATGCATAGCCTGTCAATTTATTCTAATACATTTAATATTCACAATTTTGTGCCTTAGGACTTAACGAATGGTATCTTTTACTGACCAAATGACTAGCTAATATCAAATATTGTAAAGACTTAAACCTATGTGCTCTGCTTGAAATGAGTTGAATGCTTACACCTATGCGGTGCTATCATGGTTAAATAATCCAAAAATAGAGACACTGATATTTGTAATTTATGTTATAGATTTAATTGTGCTAACGTCCAAGCTCATTTATTCTCTGATCCATATCAACTGTGAATAAAGAATCAGATGTCTCTCAATAAAATGTATGGGTACTAAATCACTTCCAGTAATCAACATGGATTTACTAAATATATAGATCTATACTAACCTAATCACCACTAGTTTGAATCCTTTGTGTGATGTTTGTCTTTGCTTTAAGTTATGAGATTTAACATGTAAATTGTTTCATGGTAGAAGGTTAATAGAGTATATAATTGTTTATTTTAGAAAAATAATTCATATATGTGATACTAAAATATACAGAGCCAAACTTTGAGGCATAAAATATTACACACTGAATAAATTGATGTGGAAGAAATGCAAAGATATCCCTGAAAATGACAGGAGAATATTAGAACCTTACAAAATACCTCAGGATACATTTCATCCCCCCCCCCCCATGCTGGAATCCTTAATTAATTTTGCTCTCTGAATTCCTCGGGTATGATGTCAACATTTTCTTGAAAGAGCTATCTATGCCACCTAAATAAACAGACTACAGCTACTTTCAGGAGACGGATAATTAACCTCTCCATTATGCATACCAAACCCAAGGAAGGGAAAAAATAATTTGAACCATTGCCGCTCAGCCACAGTATTCATTAGGGAGATATGACTGATTTAATTAACGCCATCAAAATCACTATCATATGTACAGCACTTGTGTTAAAATCACTATCATAAATTTCTCTGCTTTCTGTACAACAGTTTAAATAGCAGACTGATTTCCGATTCACAGCCTTAGGATCACAAAATAGAACTTCGTTACTGCTTGGAACAAATTCCCATAATCATCATCAGAGAGGATTATATCGAAATATATTCGGGAGCAGTTAAGAGATCGTTGCGGCCAGGCACGGTGGCTCATGCCTGTAAGCTTCAGCCTATGAAGCCGCCGGGGCCAGGGATGGCGGTTCGAGTCCTGCCTGGTGCCCGTAGCGAGACCTAGTTCCAAAAAAAACGCTGGGCATTGTGGCGCACGCCTGTAATCCCAGCTACCTGGGAAGCTGAGGCTGGGGATGGCTTGAGTCTGTGGTACCCCGGGCAACGAGAGCCTGCGGTTCCACCAGCAAAAATAGCGAGACATAGTCTCAAAAAAAAAAAAAAGATCGTTGCAGGACATCACACCTCAGTCTCTTTCCACGAGCTCAGCCCTGTGCTTCTGAGACCCTGGAACCATTCCTTTTGCAGACAAGATTATTTACCCAGACGCAGACCCCGACAGACTCATTCAGACTGAAGTGAAAAATACGAAGTTGTTCCTTTCTGCTGCCAAGACAGTGGGCACAGGGGAGCTTCATACCCTCCCTGCCTGTGTGGTGGGAGACGCACGGCCAGACCCTGAGGTAAGGGCTTAGGAAGAAGCTTGTTGGGCGCTGAGGTGAAATGAGGAGGAATGGATGAGAGGAAGTGTTTAGAGGGTGAGGCTGAAAGTAGTTCTCAGCCAATTTATCGGACTTGAGAAGTTTGTTATACAGCGTGAAGGAACGGTTTACTACGTGTTAAACAAGGAGAGGAAGTAAGTAGGGGAAAGCAGATCAGGCAAAATACAGGTTTTTGTGGAATATGACACGTGGGCGCAGGGCAGGGGAAACTGCTGGAGACACCCTTATCTTTTAGGGGCGTCTCTCTTAGTAAAATGCTTTTTAGCAAAGTGAACATGGGAGGAAGCTATTTCCCACAGGTGAAACTGTCTGTAGTGCTTTGGAGCCAGATAAGATGTGAGCAAAGTGTGCCTTACTCACAACCCAGATCTTGCCTAGATGTTGTGGCTCTTCACAGAAGCTTATTGCAAATCATTAGAAATGATTTGTACAAGTCAGCGCAGAATTCCAGGAAAGCCTCTTTAGTCCTAACAATGTTGACACAAGACAGAAATTCTGAACCGAGCGGCACCGACAGAGGAGGATAATTTATAAGTATTGACTCATATACGAGCACCAGGTGATACGGTTTATCAGTAACAGTCTCTTCCTCTTAAATGTTAGGTAGATCCATGCTACTTAGGCTACTCAAATATATTGACATATGATGCTTTCAACCTTCCAAAATCTAGAGCCGGGCACGGTGGTGCGTGCCTTTAAGCGCAGCCTAGAGCGCAACTGAGACTAGGAATCACTTGCATCCACAGGTTTGAGAACTGCCCGGGGCAACACGGCGAGACCTAGTCCCCAAAAATAGCTGGGCATGGTGGTGCACATTTGCAATCCCAGCTACCTGGGAAGCTGAGGGTAGAGATTGCTCGAGTCCGTAGTACCCCGGGCAACGTGATAGCAAGACCTAGTCTCAAAAAAACAAAAACCAAAAAAACCCTTCCAAAATCTTATAGATTCTCAAAAAAATTTTTGACAAGTCTTACCTAAACCTTGAGAACCCAAAATTATGAAAAGTATAAGCAAATATTGGTAACACAAAAAGTTTCTAGCAACATTAAGTGAATCTATACCAGGACTACATGGCTTCATTTTTAGGAAGTATATTAATATAACTATTAAAGTTAAGAATGTGTACATTTGATAGATGCAAAGTGGTATGGCAGAATTCTATAGGTAATGATAAAAATAAGTCAGATTTAATGTCTATGTATTCGACATGAGCAGATGTCACTAATCCCCAACTCTAACTCACTTATAGATTGATTCCTCCCAATATCAGAACACTAGAAGATACCAATACCTAAATTATTTATTATTTCTAAATTATTTATTATAATTTATTTAGAAATTATTTATTTTGAGGTATTAGTAGTGAAATCACTGGAACAGAAGGGGTTAGAATCATCTGTTTGCAGAGAATATGGATAGAGATTAAATAAACCCAAAGAATCTGGAAAATATTACCAAATATAAAGTAAATTATAAGGAATATTGCGTGAGCACATAGCACATGATTCATTTACTTTTTTTTTTTGAGACTAGGTCTCACTACTTTTGCCCATGGAACTGCAGACTCACACTGCCCGGGGTACCACAGACTCAAGTAATCCCCAGCCTCAGCTTTCCAGGTAGCTGGGACTACAGACATGTGCCACCATGCCCAGCTAATTTTTTGAAACTAGGTCTCGCTACATTGCCCCGGGCAGGACTCGAACCGCGATCCCTGGTCCCTGTCGTGGCTTCCTAGGTTGCTGCTTACAAGCACGCACCACCGTGCCTGGCCTGGCTCATATATATACCTTTTAAGCCGTTAAAAGGTAGATTAGGAGGGAGGTAGTGAATTAACAATTATAAAGTAGGAGTAAATCTAAAAGATATGTAAAGAACCTATATGAATAAAATGATGATGAACTCATTATAGATAATGCAAATTTGAAGAAAAAGTATCAGACCATTTCCTTGGGCAGAATAATACATCATATATGGAAGTACAAGTATAAGTATATGTACTTAAGTACAAGTATATGTATCTTATATACAGAAGTTTTACATAGATAAACATGTGGGAGGCACGCTATAACACACAGAAGAATGAAAAGGGGAGTGGGGAATAAACCTCAGAAGTTATTGTATAAAATATATGTAGAGATTTAACAAAAAAGAAGTTGCACCAATAAGCACACAAGAAACTGCTCAACCTAATCATCAGAGAAATGCAAAATGGAACCATGATTTAAAAAACAAACAAAAACCAACCTTTACAACAAAGAAAACCTTAAGACCAGATAGCCTCACTGATAAATTTTACCAAGATCTCTAAACGAAAACAACGTGGAGGAGCATGTAAAAATGGAGCGCTCATTCAAAGTTAAATTGTTGTCATCGGAAAATAAATATCTATATCCATGGTAAGTACAAAGCAAAACCCTCTGCTGAAGACACAGGCATCTAAGCATACCACTATAGCAGGATCCAACCACAACGGGAGAGTAAGAGAAAGGAACAAAGGATTTATAAAACAGAAAATAATTAGCATCATGGCATTACTAAGTCCATACTTATCAATACTGGGTTGAACTCTAAAAGGACTAGGCTCTTAGTCAAAGACACAGGCGAGACCCAACTGCCGCCTCAAGGAGTGAAAGTACACACAGGCTGAAAGAGAAGGAAAATCTCTTTCAAGCAAGTAGAAGTCAAAAGCAGGATAGCTGTACTTACATCAAACCAATAGACCTTAAGTCAAAGTTTATATATAACATGACCCAAAAGGGGACAGGGAAACAAGAAGACAGAACACTCAGAAATATTTATGCACAAATGATAAGAGCATCTAAGTTAGTAAAGTAACAATTAACAGACCTGAATAGAGAAACTACAGGGGACTTCCAATACCCCCACCTCCGCCGCGGAAAAATCATCCAGACAGAAAATCAGTAAGCAAACATTGACCAGGAACTACACATTAGGCAGATGGACTGAGCAGAACAGTCAACAGAAACTGAACCCACATCCTTCTCCAATGCATGTGGAACATTTTCCTTCAGGCCACCAGGGCTTGTGGCACATGTGGAACATTGTCCAGTATTGATCATGTTAGGCCACAAAATAAGTCTCAATAAATTGAAGAAAATTAAAATCCTATCAAGCATCTTTTTCTGGCCCTAATGGCATGAAACGAGATATCAACTTTAAGTGGAAAACTAGGAAATTCACCATCTGTGAAAATGAAACAAAATGTGGTATTATTCACAACAGCCAAGGCATGGAAACAGCTCCAGCAATCCACACCGGCTCCAAGGACAAAGCCATTGTGTATGTACACAACCTGTGGTGGCTACAGTTAATGATGCTGTGTTGTATGTTTGAAAGCGTCCAAGTAGACATTAACGGTTCCCATCAAAAGAAAAAAAATCTTGGGGATACTATAGATTCGGTTCTACACACAATAAATTTAGCAATAAAGTGAGTCACACATTTTTTGGTTGCTCAGTGTACATGAAAGGTATGTTTACACTATAGTACAGTCTCAAGTGCACAATGGCATTATTTCAAGCAATAATGTATAGAAATATACTTGATTGCTAAAAAATAAAAAATGGATGTAAGTGCATACTGTTAAAAACTACCATCAAAGCATGGCATGCTTGAAGCAGGTGGTCTAGACCATCAGCTTGTGAAGTATCTGTGAAGTGCAATAGAGTGGAACACCATAAAATGAGGTATTCCAGTAGCTATGTGCGGCGTGGATGATGACTAAACTTACTGTAGTAAAAGTTTCACAATATTTGCACACAGTAAATGACTGTGTTGTATACCTGTAATGTAATGCTGCACATCAGTTATAACTCCCCCCCCAAAATACCTGGAAAAAACTTGTATAAGTAGATTAGACACAGGGAAAAGGAGTTAGGGGTAATAGCTAAAAGTCTGGGGTTTGTTTAGGAGGTAATGGAATGGAATGTTCTAAAATTAACTGGCTTTTTTTTGTACATACATACATATGAATATCTTAAAAACCTATGAATCATGCAGTTTGAAGCTAGATTAAAACTACAGTAATCAAAACAGCATGGCTGTATCATAAAAACAGACCATACCCATGAGGACATCTGCACCCCGCAGCTGCCCTGCTACCTGCGTCAGTGTTGCACCCACAAGCAGTAGAACCCTGAAATGCACAATTGTCCACCCTCATTTGTCCTGTGCCCAGAAGAGCTCCAGGGACAACGAGCTCCTACAAAGAGAAGCCAAAATGTTCAGTTATCCTCCCCTTCTTCAGGTGCTCTTCCTTCCTTTCCTCCAGACACCCCCAAATTTGCCTCCAGCAACACAACATATGCACCCCTGGACAGGAGGTAGCAGGGGATGGTGATTACACATTCATCATCCTCAGGAAGTGGTAGGCTGTCCTTGTCTCGCTAGGGACAGAGACTCTCCATGTCTCTTTTCCTTCCTGATGGATGAGCAGGGTAATCTTGCACAGGATGGTAGGTGCTTCATCAACAGCCAGGAGGGCAGAGAGTGATGCTGACAGATTTTGGAAGTTGTTCCTTTGTGCTCCTGCACTTTGTGTCTAAGGTGTAGCGCCACCAGCAGACTCCTCAGAGCTGGAAGATGGGTGCTACAAGGGACTCATGACACACATGATCTCCCCAGAAAGAGATTCGCACATCAAACATGAGTCAGGAAATAGCACCAGCCCTGGCTCTGCAGGAACTGGGGCTGCCAATCTCATCGAGCTACTCCAGAAGGAAGGAAGGAACAGTTAGAGGAAGTGGGAGTGGAGCCAGAATGGGGCAAATTCCTGATCTGAAAATCTTTTCCTGGAGGGATCCTGAGCTGGATGACTTTCTGCTATACTGCTGGCACAGACAGGCCATGTCTGTTCCAAACTGTTCAACTCGTCACTGTTGATGGAAAGTACCTGGAACACAGCCTCTGCCATGATGCCCAAGACATGATTATCTGTGGAGAAGTTTTGCTCCACTCTGGGACCTGCCTAGAAGGTGGGGAGACAATCAGAGAAATCCCCAACAAGAAACTGCAACACCCTGAACACCAACGGAGGGTCATTCTGGCATGTTCTATCACAACAGACCCCAGAAGAGGAGGTGGGGAGAGTGTAGGTAACGGAAACCAGAGTCAAAAGATAAAAAAAAATACTCCTGCCCAGAGATTGAATTCTAGAAAGATGAAAAAATGCAGTGATGATTGTACCGCTGGGGGGAGGAAGGGGGGGAGGAACGTCGGCCGATGTATGTTCTCGAGTTAGTGGTCGTGTACTTAGATGATGTACCTTGGCCATATGGGGCATACTTGGGGATGGGTATTCTGGTACAGAAAGGTCCAAGTCCGCATGGTATCCTCACTGAAATAGCGAACACATACAGAAAAGAAGATTGGTTCAAGGGTAAAATTTAGTGCATCTAGCCGGGGATGGTGGCATGCACCTGTAATCTCAGACACCGGGAGGGTGAGGCTGGGGATCACTTCAGTTCATGGCTGCCCCCAGCAGGCGGCCCTGAGACTAGGCCCTCTAGGCCCTGGTGGCCTGGGTCCCTGCTTCAGAGGCCAGCACCAACAGCACAGGGCGGGGGCGGGGGCTGGGGGGGGGGCCCTCACAGCAGCAAGGCTTTCTGGAATGAAACCCCCTGGAGTTGCCTCCAATCCTGGGCTTCCCTGCTCTGGAAGGAAAGCACCTAGAGCTGCCACAGGGGGCTCCCCACCGGGGTAGACAGACCGGGCTTTGGAGAGCTCTGATGAGCAGAAAGGCATCCTTGGGGCATCACCACCACAGTCTGCTTTCCTCAGATGCCCAGCACCCCCGCAGTGCTGCCTGGCTGCCCAGGCTCCCTCCCCTCCCATGCCCCAGCCAAGGCCCCTCCCAAGCTTAAACACAGCCCCGCTCTAAGGCACCAGTGGCTAAAACCTTCCCTTCACTGTGCTCCCCACGGCAGCCCGCACCCCCACAACTGTGCGCAAGCGCACACTCAGCCTCCAGCTGGGGTACCATTGGGCCAGACCTTCCCTCTGTTCACTACTGCGACTGCGCTTGCGCAAGCTCCTACCTGCGCTGCTGTCTGCGCAGGCCCAGGTTCCCACCCAGTACTGCACATGCGCACACAGCCCCTCCCTCTGGCACAGGGCCCCTCCCTTCTCACAAAGCTGTGAGCCCCGCCCCCAAGGCGCCCCTGGCTCAGACCAGCTACCAGCCACCCAGGTCTGGCACCTCAGCCCAACCCTCAGGCCTGAGTTCAGAGCTCAGGTCACTTGGAGCCAAAGCTGAGGCACCGCCCAGCCTTGCCAGGAGCTGCACTGTCCCCTGAGGATCGCTGGGGAAGCCTCTCCCCGTTCAGCCTTTTCCCTGGGCCCAAACACACGTGTGGGGGCCGGGGAGCCCGGAGGACCGGAACCGCAGCTGCGCGGT
>PVHY01027380.1:0-15645 GCA_004024945.1 Uropsilus gracilis
CAAAAGAAAGAGGTATTTATAGGGACATAGGGTGAGGGCCTGTTGAATTTCAAAGAAGACAAACAAACCTGATAGATAACATTCTAAAGTCTAAGAGTAATTGAGGAAGGAGGAGTGTAGGCAGGTGGTCACTCTCTCTGATTTTGGGAGGGCCAGCGGAACCACTGCATTCTCAGAAGGTCATTTTAGTAAATCAGTCTCAAGTTTTCTAGGGATGGTTAACGAGAGAGGTTTTTCCAGATGCAAGGTATGAGAAATGAATTGAGGAGAAGAGATTGCCCAGCCACAGCTGGGGGTTAGATGGAGGTATGAACCATGAGACAACTGTATTAACAAAACAAAAGGGATATTTATAGAGACACAGAGTGAGGGCCTGTTAAATTTCCAAAAGAAAACAAACAAACCTCAAAAACAATTAACAATTGTTATAAACAAATTATAAACAAATAACAATTGCTATAAACAAATTATAATCAAACAACAATTAACAATTCTAACGTCTAAGAGTAATTAAGAAAGGGGGAGTGCAAGCAGATAGTCGCTATCTCTGATTTTAAAAGGGCCAGCAGAGCCACTGCATTCTCTAAAAGTCATTTTAGTAAATCAGTCCCAGTTTTCTAAAAATGGTTAACAGAAAAAGTTTTTCTTATCTCGTCTAAAATCACCCTTCTTGTTTACAAGTAACACACAGCATGGTAAATGTACACAATGGGATATTATTCATCAATTTGAAATGGCAAATTTGATGAATTTATGATAACATGGCTGTACCTAGAAGAAATCAAATTTGCAGAAACAAGTCAGAAGGGAAAAGACAGAAACCAAGTGGTTTCACTAATATATGGACAACCAAACTAGAAGACACAACTGGGGAATGGGGGAACCATCTGGAGCAGTCAGGCAGGGGAGGTGGTGGGTGATTCCAGGGGACTACAATGATGGGAAATATATAACTTAATTTATATATATATATAAATTACTTTTAAAAAGTAAAACTAAGAGTATATTGTGGACTGTGTGAGTGTGTGTGTGTGTGTGTGTGTGTGTATCTCCAAAATCCATGTGTTGAAAGCCTGGCTACTAATGTGATAGCATTAGGATGTGAGGTCTTTGGAGGTTATTAGTTTTCAATGAGGTCATGAGGGTTAGACCTCAGGGAAGGCTCAGTGCCCAGATGAAAAGAAAAAGTTACAACAATGCCTTCCTCTCTGCTGTGTGAGGACAAGAAGGCAGAGGTCCTCAGACCACCAGAGCTTCAACAACAGAATGTGCAGGCCCCTTGATCTGAAGCTTCTCTTCTCCTGCCCTGTGAGAAATAAGTCTGGTGTTTAAGCCACCCAGTCAATGGTACCTTGGTATAATTTCTCTAGATAACAGATATAACATCCTTATGTATATAAAAGGATACAAAATGGGACATCATGCACTCACAAGTGAACAGTTATTATGACAAAATTGTGGACTTACTTCCTTTGGTGAGTTTTTTTTTTTAGGTCTTTATTCCCCCCTTTTCCACATTTGCTGCACTCATCAAACAGGAATTCTATAATTAGGAAAAGACATAATGTAAATGTTTTTGAAAAACTATATTTGTAATAACAAAGCAGCCTGTTCTAACAAGGAAGGAAGTTGCAGCCAGTCTTAAGAGTCTCCAGCCAGCCTTGAAGCTCAAATCCCTGCTCAGCAGGCACTGACAAGGTGAATGTTACCTGAGTATTTTCTCAACTTTGGCAGAGAGTACTGACCTCCCCCTAGTCCGGAATGTTAAGGAATCAAGTAAGAACTTAATAGGAAAGTTCTTTGTAATTAGCCTATCTGTGTAAAAATGTGCTGACTGACTTCAGTAACATTTGTCTTTTCCATGTGCTGGCTGCACACCTCCTGGTGCAGGGAATTCCAAGCGAGAGGGATCACAAGGAAGCTGTCCCGTGGAATGCCCCACAGTCCTTGATCCTGGTGAACAGTTCACAATCAGTAGAGCTGCTAACGTCAAGGCTGAGTGTCCCAGACATCACCCTGGGGACCAAGTGTCAGGGAGTTTTTCTTAGGGTATTCTGACCATGAACAGTCATAGGAACGAGGGTTGTCAGATATGATGCAGGGCCCCCAGTAAAGTGGAACTTCAGATATAGTTAAGCATTAATATTTTTCAGAGTGAGTATCTTCCCAACGTTGCACAACATGCACTTAATTGTTGCTTATTTGAAATTTCAATCAAACTGGATTCAAATTTATTCGTTAAATCTGGTTACTGGAATGGGAACTTTTACCTTCTCCTTCCAGATGGTCAGTTGACTATGATTTATTAAATTCTGGTTCTTAATAGCAGTTTGAGGTTTATAAATACAAACTGAACTTTTTGAATAAAAGAGGCAGTTCTTGTAAACCACGTAGGCTAATAATGAGAAAGTCTATAGCATTAGCAGGACTCTGGCAAAGTTCGAGGAGGCTGTTGCTGTTGGGGGTCCCATCAGCTTTCTCTTAGGATACTATAAACTGTCAAAGGGTGCCTGTGAGGGCCACACCTTGACCTTCATTTGATCTGACCTTTTTGCTAAAGAAACTCCTGAAACAGGCTGGGCATGGTGGCTCATGCTTGTAAGCAAAAGCTTATGGAGTGGTGGCGAGGTCTGGGGATCGCGGTTCGAGTCCCGCTTGGGGCAACATAGTGAGACCTAGTCCCTTAAATAGCTGGGTGTGGTGGTGCATTCCTGTAATCCTAGCTACCTGGGAAGCGAAGGCTGGGGATTGCTTGAGTCCATGGTACCATGGGCAACGTGAGCCTGCGGTTCCATGGGCAAAAATAGTGAGACCTAGTCTCAAAAAAAAAAAAAAAAACAAAACAAAAAACAGATACACCTTCAACAGGCGATGAGCTCACCAACCCCAAGACAGCACGCATTTTCAGCCCACTGAAACGTGTTGAAGCAAAGAAGGATTGGGAAACAGGACAGGATGCCCAGCAGTCAAGATTGAATTCTCTAGTCCAGAGACTGGAAAAGAGTTGATGTAAAGGAGTCCAGGATGGGAAATCAGCTTTCCCTGGAGGTGAAGTTAATAGTCAGGTAGCAGGGCCTACAGGTTGAGAATGTGTAGGGCCTGACCCAGTGCCTCTTCGCTGCTAGTCAAATATCCCATGCCCCGACTATTGGTCTCACATTTTGTGGGCAACTGAGCACTTTGACAAGACTTCTGCATTTTTTTTTCTGTTTAAAATCACATTTGAAAGGATTGCTGTATCTGATCAATTCTTTTCTAGGATTCAAGCAACAAAATCAAGGGTAAGGATGGAGATACCAGAGTCCAAGTCAGGAGTCCTGGCATAGTCAGAGCACTTCACTGCTCTGATCTCATCTGAGAATGAAGAGAATGAACTTGAGATCTGAAGCTCTTCCAAATCTGTAATGTTGATAAGTGAGTGAGATGTTGATCAGCAAGTTTTCGTAAGGTGTCAGAGGCTGCCAGCTGAGACTTGACTGAGTTCATGCTGCGAAATGAGGACTATTTCCTTTCACTCTTATCTGACTTCAGAACACTAAAGACAGGACTGGCACGATTGATGTCCAGAGACTAGAGAGCAACGTCTCCATCCCTCCAATGTTTACCTTAAGAAACATTTCTTGGGAGTGACCAGAAACCTTATGTGTGAATCCCCTGCCTACTGTTATCTCACGGAAACTAACATTTTACCTAATTTTATGTACCCTAGCCATTTGTCTTCCTTAGTAAATTTGTCATAAAACTTTCTCTTGGCCACTTTTTTCTCTTCTCCTGCCTTTTTTCCTTTTAAAAGGCCTAGTGATTTACCTTAGAGTGGCTAGTAGTCATGCTTCTGGTAGCCCACAACCTCCAGAATATGACAATCTCTCTTGATCGTCCTTTCTCGCAGGATGCTCCTGGCTCTTTACATTTTGGCATCCAAACAGGGACAACTTTTTCTGTTACTTTGCCTGTCTGCTCTTATTTTCCTTTCCAGGAGCTGACCCACCCACGAACCTACTACTGACCTTTAAGGCAGACATCCCAACATGTTGGTCTGCCTCCCATTGGGATAAGGTCTTTACCTTCCTGCCATATGTTCATGTAGGTGGTGCCTTAATGTTGACTAGTTAAGAATTGGAGGGGTCAGTACTTCTGTATCCAATAAGTGTATATATAAAAGCATGATAACCTATGGTAACTACTTCTATTAATTCTTGTTTAAAAATTTATTTATATATAAATTTCACATCATTGCAATCCCAGGGATTTACCTCCCACCCCCCCAAGTAAAACTAACTTTTGTCTCTATCTATGATTCTATATGAGAAAGAACCAAAAGCAGGTACAGCCATAGTTGTCAGTGAATGCACGGTAAAGCGAGAAGAGAGCCAAGAGTACCAGGAAGCATGCAAGGGATCTTGGAACTGTAAGTGATAGGGGACACCACCCCCCTTGGTATCAATGTCTCCTGTTCAAGATTGCAGACTTCAAGGAAGATATGCTAAAATGGGAGAAAGGCCTTGATTAGAATTTCCTTTCAGAAAGATACAAGGGAAAGGAAGAAATGAAACAGGTTTTTTTCTTTGTAATGTAATAATTCAGGAGTTGTTCCTGGAAGGTGGGAAATAAGGAAATATAAAGGTTTTGAGACAAAGAAAGGGATAGAGATACGAATTCTGATTTGGGATGCAGAGTGGCCTTTTTGTGGGATGGTCAGGGACTTTGCAGGATGAAGATGTGAGCCATGTGAGCTTGGCTATGTGGCCAAGGCCTGGGGCCAGCCTTTGGCTGGCCCAGGTTAGCAGCATGTGTGTTAAAGGGAGCTAAGGAGTTTGGAGACTTAAACTCCATGTTGGAGTATGTTTTGCTGAGTTTAACTTGAGTCTGGGAGAGGCCTTGCAAAAGTCAGGCCTGACAAGAAAGTGAACTTTGCTGGTTCTAGTACTATGGCGTTTCCTCTACTACCTGGAGGAGGACAACAAAAAGATGGCATGAAAGAGTTGGAGCCAAAGGAACACGCCAAAGGAACAAGCCAAAGGAAGATGTCTTTGAGCATCTGGAGGTGAACTCTGACTGACTGATGTTGGCAAGATGATCACGACTGAGAGACTGAGGATTTTTAGACAGTCTGGGGAAAGGACTTTGGACAATGTTGAAAAAGGTTTGGGACAATGTTAAAGTAATTTGGAATTTACTTACATTTTGTAGAATCAGGTAATCACTTTGGTAGAAATAAATTAGTCTCCACTCTGAGAGCCTTGCTTTGACTTGGGATTTTTGTGAGAAGGCTGGGGATGGTGGAAAGAACCCATGGAAGTTTAGAAGAGGGCAAATTGAGGCAAATTAGTTTAAAGTGTAAACTGGGTTTCCAAGTTTTTCCTTTTTAGGCCTGAGAGAGAGCTGAGAAGCAGGTAGCTTATTTTTGCATATCAATACTAAGTAAACAATAGAAGTGCTAATGAACTGTTTGAAGCCTGCTTCCTAGGGAGCTTGCTTCCTAGGTGTTTAAAGTTAAAGTTAGAAAGTCTTTTTTTTACTTTTCACCTGATTTCATAAGTATGGGGAAATGTTCAGGGGAGAGAAAAATCAGCTGAGCATTTTGTAAAAGTTATTACAGTGGGTGCAAATGCCGAAGGACTTGAATGTTTTGTAGAAGTTAAAAGGCTGGTGTTAAAAGCTCAAAGATGAGCAATTTGTAAAAGTAATACAGTGGATGCTAAACACCCAAAAACCTAAGTATTCTTGAAGAAAAAGTATAAAAAAAATAGGTTACAATTTTTCTTAAAATGTTACCCTCAACTAGGGAAACGTGGCCCAGTAAACTCTGGCATCTGGGAGAGTGTAAGAGTCACCCAAAACTAACATTTTTCTTTCCACTATCTTGATGGTTTTTAGAATCCTTCCAGGTAGGTTCTAAACTCCTGGAATGGAAAAATTTTAGATAAGGTAATCTGGTCAGATCAGCAGTACCTGAGATGATAAAAAAACTTCCCGTGATTACTACTACCAGAAAACAGCAAAAAATATTAATGATGATCTTAAATAACTAAAAAATACTGTCTGACATAGTTGAGTAAAATAATTTTACCAAAAAAGTCTCTAGAAAATTAAGTTCACTTTAACCAGAGGCGACAGTGTGCCAGTAACACATGGCAGTGCACTCCAAATGAGAGTAAAGAACAAAAACAACTTCAAAATTCCAATAAAAGTTTCACACAATCTTGTGATAAGGTATACAGAACAGTCAAACAAAAAAAACGAAGAAAGCCAAAAAATGCTTTAATTTGCATGCTGTTGTATAATAATATAATATATAATTGATAGGGTGTGCCCCCCCCCCATTGTCTCCTGTTTAAGATTGAAGATTTCAAGGACAGGTAATGTTAAAATGGGGGAATGACCTTAGCTGGAATTTCCCTTCAGGGGGATGCAGGGGGAAGAAAGAAGTGAAATAGTCTAGGTGAAACAGATTTCCTGAAAGGCGGGAAATCAGGGTATATAAAGGGTGTGCAAACAAAGAGAAGGATGGGATGCAGATTCGAATATGGAGACTGGATAGAGAGAGAGATTCAGTGGAGGAGAGATGGGAATCGGCCATCTTGTAAAGATGTGAGCCATGTGAGCTTGGCCATGTGGCCACCGAGGGCCTTCAACCCTCGGCTGGCCCAGGCTGGCAGCATGTGTGCTGAAAGCAGTTAAGGAGTTTGCAGATTTAAACTCCGTGTTGGAGTTTGCTTTGCTGAGTTTAATTTGTGTCCGAAAGAGGCCGTGCAAAAGTTAGGCCTGAGAAGAAAGTGAACTTTGCTGGTTTGGCACCATGGAGTTCCTGCTACCTGAAGGTGACAAGGAGAAGACAGCGTGGAAGACAACGAGGAGCATTCAAAGAAACAAGTCTTCAAGCGTCTGGAGATGGACTCTGTCTGGACATTGGTGAGACGATTAGGACTGAGAGACTGAGGATTTTGGGGCAATCTGGGAAAGGACTTTGGACAATACTGAGAAAGGGTTTGGACAATGTTGAAGTAGTCTGAGTCTTACATGTTTCTTTTGTAGTTAATAGGATAATTAGAAATCACTTTGTTAAAAATAAATTAGTCTGCACTGCACTGATAGTCTTACATTGGTTTGGTATTTTGGTTGAGAAGGCTGGGGATGGTGGTAAGGACCCACGAGTGAAAAGTTTAAACTGTGTATTAAAGTTTTTTTTTTCTGCAGTTTTTGGAGCTGAAAGCAGAGAGCAGTTGGCTGGCTTTTGCATATCAATGGTAAAGGTGATCAGAGAAAATGCTAATGAAGAGTGTGTAGCCTGCTTTGTAGAGAGAAGCAGGCAGATAGCTGTATCCAGTTAAGGTTAAAGGTAATTGCAAAGGAACTGCTTGTAGCCTGCTTCTGAGAAAGAAGCAAGCAGATAGGGGTAAAAAGTTAAATAAAGACAAAAAGTCTCTTTTACCCAGTTTCATAATGATTGAGCTAATTCTAAAGTAAAATTCGTTTTTTTAAAAAAACCAACAATATTGATAAGTAGATAGAAGGAACCCCAAATATCAGCACCCCAGCTCTTAAGTGAAACAATTCAACCTGTCAAGAACATTCATGGATTTTACAGCCCGCTGTGCTACAAAGGGTTAACTCTTAGGGCTAACAGGGCCACAACTGGCTGCTGCAGTGCAACAGCTGCAGCCAAAGTATTTTTTCCTAGGACAGGCACACAGTCACTGGCCCCTCCCAAAAGTGTTGCCTTTTAAATGTTACAGACCGCTTAGTGTACCTCTTCCCAAAAACATTAGTTTAGAGCTTAAAAATCCCAATGAAAAATCATAATGTCTCCAAAAAACTGCCTCAAATTATTTAAACAAAAACGTCCCAACTTAATTCCCTCATGGCACTGTGGTTTAATCCTTGACAAAAACAACATCTGTATTCAAAAATTAATAGTTACTTCCATCCTAACATCATTGTTTCTACTTTTCAAAATAAGATTAAGTTTAAAAGGCCTGTGGTCATCACAAATGGATTGTTAAAAATCCTAAAAAGCAATTAATTGACATAGGAGATTCCTCTAAAAATGTTAAATTCCACTAACATTAGTTATCTTTCATAAAAAAAAAAGCAAGGACACACACAGTGCCCTTGTATCTCCTACTAGCTTTTAATGGGAGTCGTTAAGATGACATAAATCAAAAACTTCTAACCCAAAAAGGCTAAAACAAAGAAATTCACATTTTAACTCAGGAGCAGTTATAGAAAAGCCAGTTGGGTCTAGTTCAATTAAATTCACTAGTATTTATTACTGCTAAAATAAGTCAGTAAAAGTAAATTGCTTCTTTACAATTACCCTAGATAATACAGACAAGAGAGTTTACCTAAATTGTGCCATCTGTTAATAATCAATCCTCAACATTTACATCATCAATGGTAAGTTTCTTTCACCAAAATTTAAAAACTAGCACTACAATTTACCAAACATTTGTTTTCCTAAACAAACGATCTTATAATAAAAACTAATTCTTCTCTCACTGTGTGACACTATATAGATAATATTTTACTACCAGGTTAAAACTTTGGGTACTTAAAACATTTGATAGGAGGTGTGATGGTTCTCTGAAAAGCTGAAATCAGCAATAAATAAAAATGTGTTTATAGTTTTTGTCTTAATCCTGCCATGTCATAATGGCTTTTACACTGGATAATCAAGTTAAGTAAGGGTAACAAGGTTAACTGCTCAAAAAGCTCAGTTGGTAAAACATGAGCCTCTTAGCTTCAGGATCATGGGTTTGAGCCCAGCATTGGCAACTAAAGTTATATAAGTTATTAGTTCAAAAATTCTCTACAGTTATTACAAAAGTGGCCTTTGTTAAGGTACTTTTAAAATTGAAATACACTTAATTTTTTTCATGTTTGCTCAGATTTTAATACTGCTTTACATACTGTGTGTGTGAAACAATTCCTAGTATGTTTATGACCAAAAAGCTCAAGTGATTACAGATTTGCTTTTCACTTGTCAAACACACAGCTGATAAATCTTGTGGGGAAAATACATCAAAGGCATATATACAATCATAGAAGTTCTTATTATACATACACCATGGAAGATACATTTATTACTTTTTACAGATTCTAGAAGACATTCAAATGAAAATAAATAGATTCAAACTGGTTGATAAAATTTCTGATGGTTGAGGTCCTTCATTTATTTTTTGTGATAAGAAAATCCAAAATTATTAATGTTGAATTTCTCATACATTCATCTAAAAACACAGTAAAAAAAAAAAAAAAACTTGAGTGGTTGTAGATTGGTGAATTTAGGTGCTGTAGAGTAGCTTATTATCTAATTCACAGCTGGGAATGTTGGCTAGAGAAAGGAAAATCTTTGGAGAAAATGCTCCCAGTTACTTACAAAAAAACAGGTTGCAAGGTACTGTGAGACGATTTTTGACTTAGGCCATTAGCAACATTTTTAAGGGTTTTCTTTTTCATAAAAGTAAAAATCTGAAAAGAATGACACTTGTGTACTTTTTCCCAAAATAGAGATTTTAAAAAATAGATATATACCTATACTATATAGAAGCCGAACTTTGCAAAACCAATCAGCAGACGCCCCAGCAGAGCACGCGGTGCAGCTGTAGATTAAAAAGCGTCCCCACAGCATTTGGGGGACTTCTCCCCTCCCTAACTTAATTGTTTTTAAAAGTTACAAAGTTGTTTGATACCTGTGATCATTTTGGTTTGTTTTTCCATTTGTCTTATTTAATGTAATTATATAGGACAACAATTGTGATTTCAAAATATTTTTCAACGTTTAAAAACATTGCATCTACAATCATTTTGTTTTAGTTAACATAATTACATAAAACAACAGTAAAAAAATTCCTAAAGTTTTTAAAAACATAGAGCTGACTTTTGAAAAGGTATACCAATAAAATCTTAAAGTTTAACCTAAGTCATTGTTATCAAATCTGCATGTTTCTTTAACTGCTTGCCCTCTGACATCACTCTTTAAAATACATTGTCATGGTGTTTTAGTTAATTCTCAAAATTACTTGTTAAATTTTTTTTAAAGTTTATTTTCTTAACCTAATAACTACATTATCAAAGCTAAAGGATAGTCAATTTTACAAGTTTACAGGTATGTTATCAAAAAATTAAAATATAAAGGTATACATTTCTGGTAATTGGGTTTTCTATCTTAGTATTGTAGTATAATTCACATCAAAATTAAAGTATACTCTAAAATACATGAAAACATGTTAATTTGGCTAAACCAAAAACATTAATTTTTAATATCTTAGTTGTTTGTAAAAAATATTTGTTACAAAATACAACTTAAAATGTTTAAAATATTAAAAAATAAGTTTAACAAGAGTTCACTTATACATACACATAATAAAAAATACAATATAACCAAATTACAATAAAATACGGTAAGACATTTTTATCACATTATTTCATAGGTTTAATTAGTTTAATCATTTTAATAAGAGTTTGGTCTAGTTTTTAAAAACCTTAATAAAAATTACCTAGTAAGGTGATAACAAATCCACAGTCTAAAGTACTTTAAAAGTTTTTTTATATTTTTCTCTGGCTTGAAAAAAAAAAGTCAAATGTAAAGGTATAAATTTCTGGTAATTGGGTTTTTCATTTTAGTATTGTAGTATAATTCACATCAAAATTAAAGTGTATTTTAAAATACATGACACAAAAGAGAAGTTCTGTTTGTATTATTACAGAAAATGGAGAACAACGGATGCTGATCAGATGGATTAAGCCTTGCTGAAATGCAGAAATGAACGGAAGAGTCATAGATGGACCAAAGAGAAAATCTGTGCTCATGGACCCAGCAACAGCCAGCACTCTTCCAGCGGTCTCTTGCTGCCCTGAGGTCCCCACAGCTAAATGTACTGATGATCTATGGCACAGCTGTCCAGGAACTGGCTGATGAGGAACGCTAACTGCAGCATAAAATGGATGCATTGCAGAAAAAAAACAAAAAAAACAAAAAAACGGGGGGGGGGAGAATTTATGTATTATAAAATGTTTGCTTTTTCTATGCTGTCATTGCAATTTTACTAGTATTTGTGTTAACCCTAGTATAAACTGTAAAGTTAATTAGTCTCAACACCGTATTATATTTGCAAAAAAACAAAACTTGTTTACAGAGCATACACCAGAGATTGTATCTCATTTAATTGTTTTGAGGCTGTCCACCCTTAAAGCTGCTCAATTTGTTTTGGTTAAATCTTTTAATTTGGGGGGCTCACTTAATTTCTACGTTGTGAAATGCTAAATATTAATGTCTCTTAAAAATCAAAAGGGGGGCGATATCAGAGGCTGCCAGTTGAGACTGGACTGGTCTCATGCTTTGAAATGAGGAATATTATATTGCACCCAAATGATACAAAACACTCATTTGAAAGGATGCCTGAACCGAGAGGTTTATTGCAGACTATTTACAATAGCCAGGACATGGAAACAACCCAGATGCCTCCATACAGACAAAACATCAGAAAGTTGTGGTATATGTACTCAATGCAATATTATTTATCAATCAAAAAAGACAAATACGATGCATTTGTGATAACATGGGTGGACCTAGAAGGAATATATTAGCAGAAATAAGCCCGAAGAATAAAGAGAAATACTGAATGGTCTCGCCTATATGCAGGATATAGGGAAAACTAACAAAAGAACAAGGAAAATTTATTTTATTTATATTTATTAATTAATTTATTTATATATATTTCACATCGCTATTAACCCTAGGGATCACCCACCACCCTCCCTCCCTGACGATTCCCCTCCACCCCCGCACCTCAAGTTTTGTTCTTTAGTTTGGTGTTAGCTTGTTTGTGGACTTTTCCTCCTGGCCTTTTGCTTGTTATTCCTATTACCCATATATCAGCGAAACCATTTGGCTTCTGTCTTTTTCTTTCTGACTTGTTTCTGCTAATATAATTTGTTCTAGGTACATCCATGTTTTCAAAAACTCATCAATTTTGTCCTTTTTAATTGATTGTGTATATATACTATACCTTTTTGTCCATTCATCTCTTTTGGGACATTTGGGTTTTCCATGTCCTTGCAATTATAAATAATGCTGCAATAAACATCTGAGTACAAGTGTCCCTTTGTGTTAAGTATTGAGGTCTCTTGAGTAGATTCCCAGAAGCTTGATTGCTGGGTCAATCGATAGTTCCATTTTCATTAGTTCGAGGGTCCTCCATATTGCTTTCCATAATGGCTGGACCAGTTTACATTCCCACCAGCAGTGTAAGAGAGTCCCTTTCTCTTCCCATTCACGCCAGCAATTGTTGTTACCTGTTATTGTTTTTGTTTTTGTGGGCCATTCTTACTGGTGTAAGGTAGTATCTCATTGTGATTTTGATTTACATTTCCCTGATTTCCGATGATGGTGAGCATTTTTTGATGTGGCTGTTGACCATTTGTATTTCTTCTTTGGAGAATTATCTCTTTAGTTCTTCTCCCCATTTTTTGACTGGGTTTCTTGTTTTTGTTTTTGCTACATTGTGTGAGCTCCTTGTGGATCTTTGTTATTAAACCCTTATCTCTTTTGTGGAGGGCAAAAATTTTTTGCCACTCCATTGGATTTCTTTCTGTTTTGATAATAATCAAAAGAGATAATATCTCATTCACTGTACAGAGGATAGTTTGATGTAGTTCCAGCTGTTTATGTTTTCCTTCATTTTTTGCCCTCTGTAGATGTGTCCAAAAAGAGATTTCTGAATTGTAATTCCTGGAGGGTTTTGCTCAAGTTTTCCTCAATGAATTTTATGGTTTCAGGTCCTATCTCCATTTTGAGTTGCTGCTATTACAAGGTGAGGGTGTAATCCTGGTTCATTTTTTCGCATGACTTGATCCTGTTTTCCCAGCACCATTTATTTAGAAGAGGCTGTCTTTGTTCCATCATAAGTTTTTCACTCCTTTCTCAAAGATCAGTAGGCTATACATTGTGGTTTTATGTCAGGGCACTCAATTCTGTTCCATTGGTTGGATGGTCTGTTGTACCAGTATCATGCATTTTTATTATTATGTATTTGTAGTATAATTTGAAGTCTGAAAGAGTTATGCCTCCATTCTCTCTTTTTTTGACCAGGAGGCTTTTTGATATTCAAGGTCTTTTGCTATTCCATATGAATTTCAGGAACTTCTGTTCTATCTCTTTAAGGAATGCCATTGGAATTTTATTGGGATTGCATTGAATCTGCACATTGCTGTCAGAACAGTAGATATTTTGATGACGTTAATTCTTCCAATCCATGAGCAGTGAATGTCTTTCCTTTTCCTTATATCTTCTTTCATTTCTTTTAGCAGTATTTTCAAAGTTTTCTTTGTATAGTTCATTCATGTGTTTTGTTAGGTTTATTCCTAGGTATTTAATTTTTTTGGTGCAATGGTAAATGGGATGTTTTTTTAAATTTCTTCCTCTTTCTGAGTTCTCTTATACCATACATGCATATAAGTTATGTAAGTGTAAATGAATATTATACATTGAAGAAATTATGTGTGTATTGGCACAAAATACCATATGTAAATTAAACTGAAATGAGTTTGTAATTAGATGTACAGTTTTGGCATTTAACAGAGCTCAATAGGAAGCACAGAAGAGGGTGTAAGTATTAAAAAAAACTTCTGATAAAGAAGTAATAGTGTGGGCAGTAAGAGACAAAAGGCAACATTTTCACCATAATGAGTGATACCTCCTTACTGCAGGGTTCCTCATCATTAGTAAGTGTTCAGTGGTGAGGAGGCCCTTTCCCACTAAAATCTTGACTTACATTGATCCCTTGACCTGACAACTGGTTTAGGCTATCAGAAAGATATAAGCAACGGGGTAGTAACCGGAGTTGATGTTACTGTGACTTCAACAACACCGAGAACTCAGTAATAATGTGTCTGTTAATCAATATATTCTTAAATAATGAGTGCCTATATGGAACGCTGATTCAACTTATTGTTTGAGGGTTTAGTGGCCATTCCTCATTTGGAGGATCAACATTGCAAAACTGGGAATTTCTTTATGTTCCATAAATGTTTTGTTTGTGCTGACAGATGCCAAACATGGCAACTTAAGATGACAGACTTTGATGATGGCCATGGGTCAGACTCAGAGATACATGTCAAGAATACTGTGCTGGCACCTTTGGGCAAGGAGTGACCTATAATTAACCTTTAGTATATTGGCTTTGTGGCAGGCTGTCATATCAAGTATTGATTTGTATTATTTTTCTATTATATGATATGCTAGGTCTCAGGATAACTGTTATTTTTCACAATGAACTTGAAAACCCTTATCAGTTCATGTAAGTACAGCTATTCAGAGCAGATGCTGCAGAAAATTACAGCAGAGAGCCTGGGAAGTAAATTGAGATGACTCATTACCTCTTTTAAAATGTTCACATCACCCTTTGGGTCTCTATTCAACAATTTCTCTTAGTAGAAAACATTGGAAACAATTCAAGTAGTCAATGACAAATGAATGTGGAAACAATCCAAGAAGCCAACGACAAATGAATATTTTTCGATATTATAAAGAAGATATTATATATATATATATATATATATATATACTGTGTACACACACACACTGCATACACACACATACTGGAATACTACTCAGTGATAAAAAAGAAACATTGCCATCTTTGACAATGTGTGGGGGTTTTCACACATTGAGGTGATTATGTTAAGTGAAATAAATTAAAAGGCTTAAGACAAATGCTATATTTATTTTCATTGTGAAATGTAAAGGAAAACAAAAACAAACCTTGGGACTACATCAAACTAAAAAGCTTCTTTACAACAAAAGAAACAATAAACCAAACAAAAAGAAACCCAACTGACTGGGAGAAAGTTTTTGACCTCCTGGCAAGTGATAACGGTCTGATAACAAAGATACACAAGGAGCTTACACATCTCAACCAAAATAAAGTAAAAAGCCCAGTCAAAAATGGAGAGATGAACTAAAAAGACACTTCAGTAAAGAAGAAATACAGATGACCAATAAGCATATGAAAGAGTGCTCCACATCATTAATAGTCAGGGAAATGCAAATTAAAATCACATTGAGATATCATCTTACACCAGTAAGAATGGCCCATATAACAACAAAACAAAACAAACAAACAAAAAAACTGGAAACAGAAAATATTGGCAGGGATGTGGAGAAATAGTAACAATCTTTTACATGGCTGGTAAGAAGGCAAACTTGTCCTGCCACTATGGAAGACTGTGTGGCAGACTCTCAGACAATTGAAAGTGGAATTACCAATTGCCCCAGCAATCCCACTAGTGGGGATCTACCCCAGAGGACATGAAAACACTAATTAAAAAGGACACATGTACATGCATGGTTATTGAAGCTCTGTTTACCTTTGCCAAGATACGGAAACAACCCAAATGTCCAAAACCAATGAATGGCTGAAAAAAAACTGGTATTTGTACAGGATGGAATACTACGCATCAATCAAGGAAGACAAACATATGTCATTTGCAGCAACATGGGTGGAGCTAGAAGAAGAAAAAAGCCAGAAAGAAAAAGATAAATATGGGATGCTCTTTCTTATATGAAAGATATCAGAAAAAAACAAAGAAACAATAAAGAAAAACTAGAAACAACTGACCCATAGAGCGAGAGTGGGGTAGGAG
>PVHY01027381.1:0-16290 GCA_004024945.1 Uropsilus gracilis
CTTCTGCCCCCTCCCCCCGCCCTACCCCTTCAGTGCCTGAGATCTCTGCTCAGCTTTCAAGGGCTGGTTTTAGTTTGTCTTTGTCAGACCCTTTGGTTAGTTCCTCTAGATTCCACATGTAAGTGGAATCAGCTGGCATTTATCTTGCTCTTCCGGGCTTATTTTGTTTAGCATAATCCCCTCTGCCCCATTCATGTTGCCACAAGCAGCATGGGGTTATCTCTTTTGATTCCTGAATAGTATTCCATTGTGAACAGAGACTGCATCTTCCTGATCCACTCATCTATTTGGGAGCATTGGGTTGTTTCTATATGTGATGGTTACGCTTAAGTGTCAACTTGACAAGGTCACAAGGGTGCCCAGATATTGGTTAAACACTATGCTGAGTGTGCCTGTGAGGGTTTTTTGTTTTGTTTTGTTTTGTTTTGGATGAGCTTAACATTTAAGTCAATAGACAAGAGTAAAGTAGATCACAGTCACAAAGAAGGTGGGCCTCATTTAATCAGTTGAAGACCTGTAGAGAACAAAGGGCAGTCCTCCTGCCTGACAACCTTCACAACAGAGCATCACCTCTCCCTGGTTCTGTGGTAGACTGCTGGCCTCCAGGGAAAACCAAGACATGAGCTCTGCAGATTTTGGACTTGTCAGCCTCTATAATCATGTGAACCTATTCCTCACAACACACGCACACACGCACATAGCCCTATTGACACTGTTTCGCTCTGGAGAACCCAGGCTAGTACAATTATTTCCCTGAAAAAAAAAAACACAACCAGAACGTTAACACTAGTCTACTGCTAACTATGGTGGAGGGAGGGAAGAAGAGAATGAAGGAAGGAGGCAGAGAAGCAGGGAGCCTGAGGTTTAAGCATTTTCAAGACCCCATCATCTCAGCAGCGTCCCTCAACCAGAGGACTCAAGCCCATGAGATAGGGGTGGACACGGGGCCAGGAGAGAGACACAGGATGAAGCCACGGGGGGAAAGGTGTGTCTTCCCAGAGTTCACTTTATGTGATCAGATGAGGTTCAGACACCTGCTGACACATGAAAGCAGACCTAGATATTACCCAGCAGGATGTGAACTTTCAAAAATGCTGCAATCACTTTTTATAAAATAAACCCAAGATGGGAGAGAAACTGTACATCCCAGCAGGTGCAGATCTCTGCCTCTGAGATCCCTTATCCCTGAGAGAGGTAGGGTGTGCTGACCCATGAAGGGAGGGAGCCAAAGGACAGGCCGTGGTCAGCCTGTCTCCTGCCTTTTACATGCTGAAGTCAAAGTCACACGTGGAGAACCATAAAGTCAGTTTGACCTTGACCCTCAATCTGTTTGACCTTGACCCTCAATCCTCTCTGTGCTCAGGAACCACAACTCCCCACTGCCCACACACAAGGAGAGAGGTACTCATCCACCTCAGTTCCCTTGTGTCCTGGACCCACCCCCAAGACCCCTACCCTGGAGTCTTAAGCTCCTCCAACGAAGGTCCGAAACTCTCAGTCTGACGAACACACAGAACCTGGCACCGCTACTCACAGGTTCACTCCAGCCCTGACAGGAGAAGCTACTCTGCCCTAGGAAAACCTCTGGCCATATTGGCATCTGTTGGGAACCCCATCACAAGGTACCTCTCACCATGCCTGTGAGTAACCTTGAACCCTGTGGTTTGTCAATGTGAGCACAGGCACCCCCATGACTAGTTAGGGTACTGAGAGGGAATCCCACTCCCATGTATGTGCTCAGTAAACAGATATGAAATATCCAGATAGGCCAGGTCTTGGACCCAGGACATGGTGATGTGGCCAAGGAGGAGTGGCCAACATGCACTCAGTCTCTGGGGGTCAGAAGACTGGGTACCTCTCAGAGGGACCCTCTGCTCAGGTCTCACTGGCCACAATCAAGGTGTCAGTCAAGACACTGGTGTCTTGGCCCCCAACGCCTGGAATCCTCCCCCAGGATTCCCCAGATACTGTCAGAACCGACTAACCTACTTCCTTGTGGTTGTAGGACTCAGTCCCTCAGCTTCTGGAGACCACCACATTCCCTGTCATATGGTTATCACCTCTCCTCTCTCTGCAACACATGACACACCTCTTCAAGCCCAGGAGGTGAGCATCTCTGCCGTCCTGAGTCTCTGATTTATGAAGTGACGCTTACGGGTTGGGTTCACCTGATTAGACATGGCCCACCCAGGACTAACTCAAAATCAACTCATTGGGAGCCTTCACAATTTCTTCTTTGCCATATTTACAGGTCTCATCCTACTCAAGGAGCAAGGATTATACAGAGAGAGCATGCATATCTGGGAGCAAAAATTTTAGGGGTGACCTGTCACAATGGGCTAATCAAACCCTACTCCCACCAGGAGAGAGCATCAGGGAAGAGTGGTGAGCAGGGCACAGGCACTGTGGGAGAGCATCTCCCTCCATCCCTGGCACGACCCCAGGGCCTGGGTGTGAGCCTGCCACCCAGGAGTGCAGCCCGGCCTCCTCTCTGCGCACACACGCTCCTCACACATTCTATGACAACTGGCAGCAGCTTATTCATCATTTCAGATTGCAACTTTCTGTTTTCTCAGACACCCACTTTAATACCCTGACATTTCTGTTGAGCCCATAACATTCTGTCAATTGTTTACATCTCTCTCGTTCGCACCGATCGCCTTTTCTACTGCATTCTTGGCTCTTCCCAACCCTGGTGTGTGATGCTTACCAGGAGGTTGAGAGTCACCCCCTCACTGTCCACACCATCTGATTTCCAATGAAGTGTGCCACATCCCCACGTCAATCATCCCACAAGGCGCTCACAGCTTATGCAGCAAGCTCGGGGTAGAAGCTGCCTGGAAAAAAGCAGCCCGTGTTAGTTTTTGTTCATCCACTCACGCCTGACAAATTCTCTGCCCAGTCCCAGTTTCCAACTAAATGGCTGCTTCCAGAAGCTTCAGAGGGATAGAATTTCCCCATGATTTTCACCCATCTTTCCACCTGCCCCACATCTGGCTCATCAGTAAGATGTGCTGATGACCCTCTAGCAAACACATTGTCTTCCCCTTAGCCTGGATAGCTGCTGCCACCAGCACCCCACCAGGCCAGCACCCCACCAGGCCACCTGTCTGCTCCTTCCTCTCTTTTCTCTCCCATCCTCACCCCCCCACAGCCGTGGAGGTCTTCCCTGCGGATGACCTAGAAGGCTTCCCACCGCACTAAGAATTCATTCCAAACTCTCCTCTCTGACCCATAGGGCCTGGCAGAACAGTCGCCTGTCACCCTCCTGCACCTCCCAAGCCCTCCAGGTTCAGACTACATGGGTTTTCTTCTGGGACCCTACTTTCTTTTGGGGTTCCAGGTCAGCCTATGGACATATGCTGTTGTCTTGGCCTGGACTGTTTCCTCCTACCTGTGTGGGCAAAGGATAGATTTTACATCAGTAGTGCTGGGGAAAGTGACAAGTTTCAGAAGCTAGATATTTAGCAACCGCCTCACTCCAACTGACGCTGTAGGTTCTGATTGAAATATCCATTGCTTGAATTGAAGTCCCCCCAGCCTCATCAGATGAAAGAGGCCCCCTCTGCTCTTCATTCCAGCACCTTGACCGTCACTTCACATTATAATTTCCAGTTATTTGTAACACAAATGCCCCAAAACAGACGAATGGGTCAGAAAGTGATGGTCTATGCACACAATGGAATATTATTCATCCATCAAAAAAGTCAAACATGTCATTCACAGCAACATGGATGGAGCTAGAAGGAATCATGTTAGCGGAAATAAGCCAGAAAGGAAAAAAGAAATACCCTCATTACCCTCAGGAAAAAAAGAATGGCCTCATTTATATGAGGGATATAGGGGAAACAAACAAACAGACAAGAAAAATTTAAAACTGCCAACAGAACTGAAGTATAGACCAAGGGGTGGGGGGTGGATCGGGGGAAGGATGGGCACAAGAGATTAAGATGATGGTTCACAGGTTTTAAGGTGGTGGGAGAACCTTGGGGTAGACAATGATGCAAAATATAAGTGTATATATATATATGTGTGTGTGTGTGTGTGTGTGTGTGTGCAGCCAATTTAAAAAAGAAAATTATAAAAAAAAAGAAAAGAAAAACGTTCAGCTATTTTATGACCTTGCTCATTGGCCCTTGTTTCCCTGTCCCCATACTAGGATGCGAATTATGGCAAAGTGAGGCAACAGCTCATTACTGCACCCCAGTCTCTGCGTTGCCAGCCATATAGTGTAACACCATACAAGCTAAAAATTAGCGAGTGTTCTAGCTTATTACAATGAGCTACGTCAATTTCAAATGACTCGAAATTTGAATGGAAAGCTCAATTATAATATTCTAGGATACAATTCCTTCAAATATCAATGCATCACAATGTCATATTGTAATGAAGAAATTCCATGTGTGACACTAGAAAGAAAAATTTGTGAAAACAAAAAGATCAAATTTAAAAATAATGGTGGTTTCCCTGGGGAAGTCTGTCCCCAGCAGAGAATGCCTCCACTGCCAGTAGCTGGGAATTGGATTCCCAAACCCAGATATCAGAACTGTATGGCACAGAACCAGCAACATGTGACAGACACCAGAAAGGATCCTGGAGAAACGCACCAAGTATCTGCCCTACAACAAGTTCGTGACGTGCTTGACCTGACTACCTGTCTCAGCGACACCTAGAGATCCGAGAAGCCTGCTCTGCAGTTGCCTAAGAGTGCAAGTCCACACCCAGGTAAAAAGGACATAGTTCCAGAAAAAGAAAAGACCAGTGGGCCAAACACAAACCGATGGCTTGCACTGAGAGGAGTCGGGGTGACCAGAGTGGGGGTGGGAGGGGGGGGGGTGGGGGATAAGGGGTACAATACAACCATGCAAATGTGACCAATGTTGTATGAAAATTACAAAATATAAATAGATAAATAAATTAAATAAATAAATATAACGGTGGTATCAAGACTTCTGATCATGATGGAGAAAAGACACCAACAACCTTCCTCCCCATAGAACTTGTCCATATTGCCAAAAATAAATGTTTTAGGATTCTGGGGACTGACTAAAGGCAAGCAACAAATTGTGCTTATTCATGAAAAAAATGCAATGACTTCGAGCAGGAACAGTGAGAGTCTGGTTTCCTCCCTGGACCACTGTACCCAGGGCCCCAGCTCTGTTGGCACTATAGTTTCATCAGGCCAAAGCTGGCCATGAGAAATGCCCTCCTAAAGGCAAAAGGAAGTCGACCTGGCTTTGCAGTGGAAGAGAAACCTGCAGCTGGTGGTTCTGAATTGTGCAAACTCAGAAAAAAATTAATAGGGGTAAACCAGAACTATGCTAATGTGAAGTTGCAGTTCCACATGGGGGGGGGGATTGGTCGAATAGCTAGATAGTTAATGGGGAGGTCCTGGAAATGCTAGATCATCTATCCACACCCCGGTGGCTGCCTGGAGAACCAGTAGAATGTGCAGGTTAGATTCAAGGGAACAAGAAGAAACTCAAACTAATCTTGAGGTAAAGTTGAAAACTGCCGGAATATAAGATGTACTTTTTATTTATTTACTTTTATTTATCTATCTATCTATCTTTTATTAAATAATTTATTTAAACATAAATTTCACATCTTTGTAATCCCCAGGGTTTGCCCACCACCTTCTCTCCCTGACCGTTCCCACCCTCTCCCAGCTCCCCACCCCCCGAGTTGTGTACTCCAGTTTAGTTGTTACTTTTCCTCATGGCTTTTTGTTTATTTTTCCTATGTTCCATATATTAGTGAAACCATTTGATTTCTTTTTCTTTCTCATTTGTTTCTGCTGATATGATTTCTTTTAAGTACATTCATGTTATCATAAAATCATCAAATTTGTCTTTTTTAATTGGTAAGTAATATTCCATTGTGTATATATACCACATCTTGTGCATCCAGTCATCTGTCTTAGGACATTTGGGTTGTTCCCATGTCCTTGAAATTATAAATAGTGCTGCAGTAAACATTCGGGCACAGGTGTACCTTTGTATAAGCATTGAGATCTCCTTTGGGTAGGTTCCCAGGAGAGCAACTGCTGGGTTAAATGGTAATTCCATTTCCATTAGTTTGAAGGTCCTCCACATAGCTTTCCATAGTGGCTACAAAATTAACACACTAATGTCATAGCTTTCCTATACACAAAAAGCCAAGTAGAAGAAGAAGAAGAAATAAATTTTTAAAAAATCCCATTTATCATCACACCAAAAAAAAAAAAATCAAATATCTGGAAATAAACCTAACAAAACATGTAAAATAACTATACAAAGAAAACTTTAAAATGCTGCTATCTATTTATTTTTATTTTGTAATTTTCATACAACATTGGTCACATTTACATGGCTGTATTGTACCCTTTATTCCCCACTCTTCCTTTCCCCCTTCCTCCCTCTGGTCACTCCAACTCCTATCGCTGCAAGCTTTGGTCTGTGTCTCACCTGTTGGTCTTTTCTTTTTCTGGAACTACATCCTTTTTCCCTGGGCATGGGCTTGCACTCTTAGACAGCCACAGACCAGGCTGCTCAGATCTCCAGGAGTAGCTGAGGCAGATAATCAGGCCAGCATGTCAAGAACTTGTTATAGGGCACATGCGTGGTATGTTTCTCCAGGACCCTTTCTGGTGTCTGTCACGTGTTGCTGGTTCTGTGCCTCACAGTCTTGATATCTAACCTAAGTGACAATTAAACAGGAGAGTGTGGTACTTTCATGAACTCGGGATGCTTAGGCATAACATCTTCACCATGTACTGCTAGTCTGTGCAAATACAGAAGCAGCCCTTGAGAAGATAAACTAGACAGCAAAAATAAGAACTTAAAGATTCTAGGCAGATAAAGCAAGTCTCACATGCTTAGAAACCAGAGTCTGCAGATTAAGTTTAAACAGGTGATTAAAAGGAAAATGCCCTTGGGGGGGGATCACAATCCAGAGTTGTTACAATTTTTTTAATGTCCAGTTTTCAGCCAAAAAAAAAAAATTACAAGACACACAAATTAGTGGGAAACTTTGAATTAGACTCAGGGGAAAGGAATCAATATGAACGGAGATGTTGAGTGAGCCCAGATGTGGCATTTGGATTTAGCAAAGAAAGACTTCAAAGAAACTATTATAATATGTATGTTAAAAGATTAAAGAATATTATGTTTAAAGACTTAAAGAAAAACCTCTATTTCACATTATGCATAAGAAATAACTTAAAAAAGGGCCAGTAACCTAAAAATAAGAATGAAAAACATTAAACTTCTAGAAGAAAATATAAGAGTAAATTTTTCTAGTTTTGGATTTGGAAATAAATTTTCAAATAGGACACCAAAAACATGAACAATGAATGGGGGGAAATGATAAATGGGACTTCATCAAAATTAACTTGTACATCAAAAACTTTGGTACATCAAAGGAGTATAATTTAGAAATTTTCAAAAGCAACAAAATGGAAGAAAATGTTTTCAAATTTTTTATCTAATAAGGTTCTAGTATTACAAATATATAAAGACCTCTTATAATGCTACAACAGAAAGACAAAGACTCAATTCAAAATGGGCAAAGTATTGAAAATAATAAAAACTGGTAAAGATGTGGGGAAACTGGAGCCCTGACACATTTGTGGTAGGGAGTAGTATGCTACAGTCACTATGGGAAACAGTCTGGAAATTCTAAAAACAAACAAACAAAAAAAAAAACTAATCATAGAATTACTACAGTGCCATATGTGTTCCAAATGCCATAATATCCACAAAATTAGAGATGAAATGAAAGAAATTTCCTAACAATCTATAAAAGTTAAAAGGATTATAAGGAGAGACTATGAACAACTTTCTGTCAACAAAGTTAAGCAACTAAAATAAAATACACAAATTTCTAAGACAGACACAAATTACCAAAACTGACCAAAATGAGGAAATCTAAATGGAACTACAACAGGTAAATAAATTAAATTTCTAACAAAAAATTTCTTACAAGGAGAAGTCTGAGTCTAGATATTCACATTAATGAATTCTGTCAATATTAAAGAACTAACACCAATCTTATACAAATTCTCAGAAATCTTTCCCAACTCATTCTATGAGGTTAGTATTACCCTGATATGAAACCCATAAAAAAAACACATGAAAATTGTAAGCCACAATATTGTTAATGAAGATAGAAAAATATCCTTAACAAAATATTAACATTAATTCATTAATAATTAACTGAACATATTCTAGGAACACAAGATTAGTTTAACATCCTTAATTAATAGAAAAAACATCAAGCCAACACAATTTTCCCCTTTGATAAAATGCATACAGTATGGTAATAACTGTGAGAAAATAAGGATGGTAAAGGGTATCTATGAAAAACATACAGCTATTATAATGGTTGATGGAAAACTGCATGATTTCTCCCTAAGATCAGGAACAAGGCAAATATGTCAGCTGTTACATCCTCTATATAACATTACAATAGAAGACTCAGCCAATGCAACAAAGCAAGAAAAAAATTTAAAGTGTATTGATTAAATATAATCATAGAATGCCATACAGATTAGAAAAGAAAGCAAAAGTCTCTTTCCAGAGAACATAAAAGACAACCATAACTAACAGAATGTTTAAAGTCACAGAATGAAAGATCAATAGGCAAAAATCAATTGTACTTCCATATGGTAGCAATAAACAACCCAAAATAAAGAAAATACTTTTGTTCATAATAGATTTAAAACAAATACCTGGGAATAAAGAAATGCAAGATTTGTGCACTGAAACTATAAAATGTAAACACTAAAAACTACAACTCTAAATGTGGGATCACACAAATAAACCAGGACATCATTGTGCTAAGGTGAAAGAAGCCAAACACAAAAGACTAAAAGACATATGATTCAATTTCTACAAACTTTATTGAAAGTGCAAATGTATACAGATACACAGCAAATCAATTGTCTGGGATTGAGAACTGGCAATGGGAATTGATAAACAGCTATGAATGAACTCCTAAGGAGTAAAGGGAATGTGCTAAAGCTGGATTGTGATACTTATCATATTACTCTTTTCATTTACTATAGCTCTTGCAATGATATATTTATAACCTCCAGGTCCACTATATATAAATTACATATCAATAAATTTATTAAAACTTTAAAAAATTATGATACTTCTACTTTTGGCAATGGAATAGATTCTTTGACCCATCATCCCCATGAAAAACTTCTTAACAAATTAAAAATAAGCTACTTAAAAAAAAAACATAAACAAAATAATGAAGAATTATTAAGCCTAAGCACTGGGAAATGGAGACATAGGAAGCTTACCATTTGGGGTTGACATTTTTTACCTGGCAATCTCCATGAACCCCAGAGGAGGCTTGTAACATCTTTACTGGGTTTCAAGGGTTGTTAGCTAGGACTCAGCAAGGTAGTGTGCCTTGCAAAGAAGAAATATTGAAAATTTTGCTGTTCTAATTGACCAAAAAAATATTAATGTAAAAACTTGTATGGGAAATAAAAATTTATAGATAAGAAAATCCTAAAAAATATAAAATTAATAGATGAGTCTATGACATTGTCATATCAAGATGAATATTTAAAAATATTTGCTGTTTTTCTTCATCAGTCACAAACATACAAGGCAAGTAATAAACACCATGTTCAACAAACATCAATGAAAATACGTGTCAAATATCTTGATCAGAAGCAGATCACAGGTGCCACCCACAATCAA
Source organism: Uropsilus gracilis (assembly GCA_004024945.1). Taxonomy (NCBI): domain Eukaryota; kingdom Metazoa; phylum Chordata; class Mammalia; order Eulipotyphla; family Talpidae; genus Uropsilus; species Uropsilus gracilis. Next base: position 9,702 of record PVHY01027381.1, read on the forward strand.
GGAGAGGGGAGATACAAAAGAATGTATTAGAAGGCAAGATCCTGGGGACTTCTGAGAAGTCTGCCTACCACACTAGTCTTTATATGGATCAATATATGAAAATAACCAAGACAATCTTGAAGAAGAAAGGGAAGAACTCACTCTACCAGGCATCAAGATATTATAAAGCTACAGTAACTAAAACAGTGCAGGCTTGGTTCAAGAACTGTTTGTTTGTTTGTTTGTTTGTTTGTTTGTTTGTTTGTTTGTTTGTTTGTTTGTTTGTTTGTTTTACATTGTTGTAGTCCCCATATTTCTCCTACGGGAGCTCCCTATCACTGGTGATCCATCACCATTTTCCCTCCTTTTTTTCCCTCCTTTGTTTAATCTCTCCCTTCCTCCTCTATTCTTTGCTGGATGTTTTGCTTCTATAGTCAGCTTGTTAGCTTTTACTGTTTCTTGTCCTTTGTTTCATTTATCTAAATTCTACATATAAGGGAGACCATCTGGTATTTTTCTTTTTCCTTCTGACTAATTTCAGCTAGCACAACCCCTTTCAGTTCCAACCATGTGGCTGCAAACAGCATGATTTTATCTTTTTGCTTGCTGAGTAACATTTCATTGTGTAAATATACCACAGCTTTTTGATGCATTCGACTGTTTTGGGGCATTTGCATTGTTTCCATATCTGGTTATTGTAAATAGTGCTGCGGTAAACATAGGAGTGCAGGTTTCCTTTTGAATGAGTGTTTTCGTATCCTTTGAGTGACATGGTATTGCTGGGTGAGATGGTAGTTCCATTTTCAGTAGTTTAAGGGTCCTCCACACAGTCTTCCATAGTGGCTGGACCAGTTTGCATCTCTATCAGCAGTGTAAAAGTGAAGAACGATAAACAGATCAACAAGAAGATAAAGAATATAGGCATACGCCCGTGTACTTAGAAACATTTGCTTGATAATAATAAAAAAATGTGCTTCAGAGTGATAAGGAAATGGTAGTGTAGGAACTAAATACTAATTAGGAAAAATTGACCCCCACCTCACTCAATCATAACAATCAATTCCTAGAAGATTGCAGAATTGGACGTAAAAGGCAGACTAATAAAGCTGCTGGGGGAAAAAACAGAGTATCTTTATGACCTTGAGGGTGATTTTACTGCACTAAACTACAAAACTCTGTTCATCAAAAAGGCACCATCAGCAGACCAAAAACAACAACAGACCATGGGAAGTTATCTGTAAGACATAAAGCCAACAAAGGTTCTTAACCACAAAGGTGTAAGAAAAAGACAGACATCCAAAATAGACAAAAGGCTGAAAGGCATGATCAGGCACTCACACAAGAAGAGGTGCAAGAGGCCAATAAGTATATGAAAAGTTATTCAACCTCATTAGCCATGGAGGAAATGCTAATTACAACCACAGTAAGATGCCATGATTCACACACCTGAATGACTGCAATGCAAGAAACTTTTTTTTTTAATTTTTTTAAACTAACAATAATACATTATGTTAAGCAAAATAAACCAGAAATAGAAAGATAAATACTGGATGGTGTCACTTACAGACAGAATACAAAGAAAGCAAACAAAGTGTCAGACAAAGACAAACTTTAAAACCAACCCTTGAAAGCTAATCGTAGATCTGAGGCATAGGGGATAGGGTGAGGGGGGTGAAGGAGAGGTGATGGGGGGGTACAAAGGGCTACGGAGGAGGACTATAGGTGCTTTGGTGCTGAGACATCTGCTACAGTGACCACAACTGAAAGGAAAAATTCTATATTGTCAAAATATTAACAAGGCTGTATAAGAGTGGTATTTCATCGATAAAAAATAATAAATATGGTACTATCATTTCATGTTTATTAAAAATGGAAGTTAGAAAATTTGAAAAAAATAAAAATAAAAAAATAAATAGGCAAATAAATAAAAATAAAAACCAACACTATATTCTGGTTGATTATCTAGTATATAAACAGAACATGCACTCTGGGAAAATGCTTAGTAGTATATGCCTAAACTGAACTTACACATGTTTACACAATTTTAGTAATAACCCGAAAGAAATACTTGTGTGCATGCAGCAAGAACTACATACAGGACTATTAATGACCACATTATCCACTGCATAAAATAACTGAAAATTATCTAAATGCCTATCAACCAAATAATGGAAACATATCATTGGTTGTTCTCAGATGGAAACATACAGAGCAATGAAAACTCAACACTTACAGGCAGCAAACAGAACAGTATATGATCTCATTATATAAAGTTCAAAAAACCAAACGATGGTGCTTTCAGGCTATATGTCTAAGTGATAAACTGTACAGTAAAGCAAGAAGTTCATGCCCAAAAATTAGCCTGGGTTTTTGTTGCCTTTCATTTCTGGAGGAGAAAGGAGCACAGGAAGATTGGGTTTACAGGATGGGTGACTGGTCCACAGATTTTCATATATGATCATCATTGGGCTGTGATTTTTTAGTGGGTGCTTTTCCAGGTGTTAGTTTAACAATAAAAAAAGTTGTAATGCCATTAAAATTAAAAGTATTGCAGCATTTATGATAAAGATAATATCCCTTTAAAAGAGCATAAGTTTCAATGAATCAAATGAGCAAACCATCAAGTAGAAAAATAAAAAATTCAGAAACTAGGGAAAAGAGTGTCCAATCAACACTTTCAAATAGCCAATCTCAGAAACCAAAGAAAGGTAGTTAACTTTTCCCATCATCATCCCTAACATCTTCCTGTGCCTTTCCCTCCCCTCTTCCTCTAACCTCAGAGCTTTACTGATGTTCAGTGATTTCTAGGAAGTGTCTTACATTTTCAAATTGTCTGCTATGTATATGTCTGCTATGTATATATTTGTTTTTATTGTTCTGAGTTGCTTTCTGTGCACAATTCTCACAAACTCCCTCCATTTCCTTGAAAATGGTTTATTTCAATCCTCTTTTACAAAGTATGGCGATACCATATCTTCTTGCTCAAATCATTCATCAATGGCCACTGAGGCTGCTTCTATGTCCTAACTCTTGTAAATAATGAATGCTGTGTAGCATATGAATTTTTATGTTGACAGTTTCATATTCTTTGAATAGATGCCTGAGAGTAGGATGGCTGGACAGTACTGTATTTCCATTTTAAGGTAACAGATTGCTAATCATCATGGTTGCATCAGTTTATATTCCTTTCAACAGTATAACAGGGTTCCTTTTCCTTCAAATTCTCTCCAACACTTAGTGGTGTAGGTCTTTTTAACATGTGTTGTTCTTACAAGTGTGAGATGTTATCTTATTTTAGTTTTTCCCTTAATCTCTCTTATTGAAAGGGATAATGAACATTTTTTCATGTCTATTGGTCTGAATATCTTATTTGGTGAGTTATTTGTTCATATATACTTCCCACTTATTAATTAGTTATTTTTATGGTTGAATTGTGTGAGTTTTTTATATCTTGGCTATTAACCCCTTATTAGTTATATATTGTAATTATATTTTCTCCTATTCAACAAAGTGTCTTTTATTTCTCCCCACTATATAAAACTTTTTAATGTCAGATAATCCCAGTTGTTTATTATCAATATTTAATTTCCTTGCCACAGGAGTTAAGTCACCAAAAATAAATTTATTGTTGATATCACGAGGTATATATCATCAATGTTTTCTTCTATGTGTTTCATTGTTGCAGATCTCATATCTAAATTTAATCAATTTAGAATTCATTTTGTGTATGAGGTTATAAGTAATACAACTTCATTCTTTTGTGTGTGGCTTTCCAATTTTCCCAGCACCATTTCTTAGACCATCCTTCCCCATTGTATGGTCATAGCTGCTTTATCATAGATAGTTGTTATTATGTCCATGATTTTATTTCTGAGCTTTTGATTCTATTCCATTGCTCTATATATCAATTTGTGTGCCAGCACCATGTTATTTTTAGTTCTGCTGCTTTACAGTGAAGTTTGAAGTCAGGTAACATACCTCCATTTCTCTCCTTTTTTTTCAGGTTTGCTTTTGCAATTCAATGCCTTTTGTGGTTCCATATAAATGCCAAATTTTGTTCCATTGCTTTGAAAAATAGTGTTGGTATTTTATGGAGCTCATGTTGGACTTACATATCATTTTTAGGAGGATAGTAATTTTGAAGTAATCAGAGAAAAGATACCAGGGATACCCCTACCCCTACCCCAAAAGGTAGGTACAAAGGAGGACCAAGACTGGGCACCAGTGGACCAACCAACTCCAGTAAACGCAGGACTCAAGCTTCCTCCTGTGGTATGGGTGCCAGAGCTGTGGTGGTGATCCTCTCCTCTGCACCAGCTCCTTCATCTAGCATCTCATATAGTCTCAAGGCCACTTCCACACTAGGCTACTTTCAGCTTACATGCAGTGATGAGCACAGATTATTGTTGACATGGGATCACAGGCTGGGAGCTGTTTTCTTTTCCATCAGCTGTATTAACAGATGCTTGAGCTCAAGTTTCTTTACATGTCTTGGTTTTAGCCCTGTCTGGTGAGAGGAGGGGGTATTTTCTATATCCCAGTCTCACTTTGAATACTAACCTTGTCTATGAGTGAACACAGGCGACCCAACCTATTTCTCCCTACTGTCTGTACTGAGTGTCTCAGATTCAAGCAGGTCATCCTCACTCTGCACCCCTATGCTCGTAGCTCTCCCACAGCATGCCCTCCATCCTGAGTGCTGACTCTGTACACCCCCTTATCCAGTGCAGTTGTAAGTATCTGAAAGAAGTAAGCCTGGCATCTTCACTCTGTTGCCATCTTGCCAGACTCCCCAAAAGTTAGTTTAGCTATACATTACATATGTCCAGCGAAAAGGAAATTTCCATGCCATAGGCAACTATTAAAATGATGTTACAAATAATATGTGTGACATGGAATCACAGTGATGACATAGCCAGTGAATAATACATGTCATAAAGCTACCGGAATATAGGGGAAGGGGGGTGAGGAGTCCTGGATATATTAAAACAAAAACTCCATGCTCTAAAACTGAATATAAATTGTGGTCCATTTTTTAAAAAAGAAATCTATATGTGGATATGTATTTATATCTATGCTTAAGAAACAATGGGATGATATATTTCAAAAGGTTGAATTCCCATCTCTGAGTGCTAAGATTACAGATGATTTTAATTTTATAATTTTCTTTATGTGTGTGTGTTCTAAATTTTTCACAGTGAACATGTATTAGTTATGAATATGGAAGAAAGAACAGAATGCTGGTTTTTAATGAGAGGCCAAGAATCACCAGCAGAGAGAAACTGCATGGACGTGGCGGGTAGGAAATGTGGGTGCTCCCTCTTGTCACCCATCACCCATTCACACCATTCACAAGTTATGAAGACAGTTTTTTATTTTGTATAGAAAACAGATCACCGCCTAAGATGTCTGAGCATAGAACCACACTTCCTTATCCAAATCACAGTACTCTTTTAAGAAGGCGTCAATAAGAGGCTGTGTGAAGGGCCCTCAAACAACCGAAAGTGGAATTACCATTCCACCCAGCAATCCCACTACTGGGAATCTACCCAGAGGACATGAAAACACTAATTCAAAAGGACACCTGTATGCACATGTCTATTGCAGCTCTGTTTACAACTGCCAAGATATGGAAACAACCCAATGCCCCAAAACTGATGAATGGCTGAAAAAGAAGTGGTCTATTTACACAATGGAATATTACACATGAATCAAAGAAGACAAACTTAATGTCATTTGCAGCAACATGAATGGAGCTAGAAGGAATCATGTTAGCAGAAATAAGCCAGAAAGAAAAAGAGAAATATGGGATGGTCTCAGTTATATGAGGTTTCAGTTATATGTAGGAAAAAAACAAATGGATAAGAAAAGTTTTAAACTGCCAACAGAACCTAACCGTAGAGCAAGAGAGGGGGAGGAGGTAGAAAACAGAGGGGGAGGGTACAAAAGATTAAGGTGATTCACAGGTTTAAGATGGGAGAAACAGGGTAGTCAATGATGTTTTACATATGTGTCTGTGTGCGTGTTTGTGTGCACATGCAACCAAGAAAAATAAAAAATAAAATAAAAGGAGGTGTCAATAGGGAAATCTCCAACAGAACCTCCCACAGGGTTGAAAGCCATGGGGGTGAAGGGAGAGTGGGGTGTGGACTTCTCTATATGGAAACTCACAGGTCTTTAGTAGCTGGTAGTCAATGAGGCAACTGAAAAACTGGAACAAAGTGAGGAGGCATCTCATGCAAAAGTAGTAAGATCTCTAGGTATTTGATTGTTGTTTTTTTTTTTTCACCATTGGTTTTTTTTTGTTTGTTTGTTTGTTTGTTTGTTTTTTAATATTCTTTGGTTGTACATGTGGCATCTTCAATATCATTGTCTACCCCGAGGTTCTCCCACCACTTTATCACCCGTGAACCACTCTCTTAATCTCTTTGCCCTCCCCCTCCTCTGGCTTTACCCCCTCCCCCTCCCTTGCTCTAAGTTAGTTTAATTTTAACTTTACAACACTATGAATACTAGGACGTGAACACTGAGAAGGTACAAGGGCCCAACTAAAGCCCCCAAGAAAGAGTAAGGAGAGTGGTATGGATGCAACCCCACAAGAGCTCCCCAC
>PVHY01027382.1:0-16278 GCA_004024945.1 Uropsilus gracilis
TTGCCCAGGGTACCACAGACTCAAGCAATCCCCAGCCTCAGCTTCCCAGGTAGCTGGGATTACAGGCATGCGCCACCATACCCAGCTATTTTTTGGAACTAGGTCTCACTATACGGGCCCCAGGCGGGACTCGAACCGCGATCCCTAGCCCCTGCCGCTTCTTAGGCTGAAGCTTACAAGCACGAGCCACCGTGCCCAGACAATAAGTATTATTTCTTTACTTCTATTTGGATTTTACTCAGTTCTTTTAAAAATTTCTTCCTTTTGGTACTTAGTTTATTAACTTATGGTCATTCTCTGTTGACAGAAACCTTTAAAGTTACATATTTCCTTCTAGCACAAGGTTTTTAAAAACTTCTACAAAAATTATAATACATACATAAAAATGCACAAAACATAGAGTTCAATAAATATCATGAAGTGAACAGAATGTGTGTCATACCCACGTACATCAAGAAACAGAACACTATTAGCACAACTGAAATACCTCCTTATGCCTCTCCCAGTCAACATCTCCTATTTTCCCAAAAGGTAATCACTAGCATGACCTCTGTCACCAGAGATTAGTTTGGCCTATTTTTTAAAGATTTATGAAAACATGTAGTTCTTCTGGTAGTATGTAATTTTTCATATTTGGCCCCACTTGTAAGATAAGTTGTTGGATGTGGCTATTCTGTATTCTCTACTTGCTATCTAATGTTTTATCATGTAAGTATACCAGAATCCATTTATTCATTTTATTGTTGATGAACATTTGTATGGTTTTCAGTTTGGGACTATTACAAATAATGCTGGTACAAACATTGTTTTCTTTTGTTTTAAGGTAATTCTGAAATCAGAAAAAACCTGAAACTGCACATGTTACTATTTTTAGTCAACATAATACTAGAAATCCTAACCAGAACTATAAGGCAAGTTTTTTAAAAAAGGGGAGTATCTAAATTGGAAAGAATCTATAATGTCACTATTTGTAGATGATGAGATTTTACAAAAAGAAAATCCTAAAAGACTCCACGCCAAAACTTGGGCAACTAATAAACTCGTAAACTTGCAGGATATATACAGTATACAAAAATCAGTTGTGTTTCTATATACCCACAACAAACTATCAGAAGAGAAACTAAGAAAATAATCCCATATACAATTGACTTAAAAAAAAAAAACCTAGATATAAATCTAACTAAGCAAGTGGAATACCAGTACAATGAAAACTATAGGACATTGATGAAAGAAACTGAAGAACACACAAAGAAAAGGAAAGGTATTTCATGTCCATGGACAGAAAGAATTAATATTGTTAAAATGTGCATATTACCCAAGGCAATTTACAAAATCAGTATAATCCCTATCAAAATCTCTATGGCATTTCCCACAGAATCAGAACAAACAATCCAAAAGTTTGTATGGAAACACATATGATCTGAAACAGTCAAAGCAACCTTGAGAAAGAACAAAGCTGGAGGCATCATACTTCCTGGTTTCAAATTATACTAAAGTGTTATAGTAATCAAAACAATCTGGTGGCATAAAAACAGAGACTTTAAAAAGGGAATAGAACAGAGTCCAGAAATAAACCAATGCATATTCCATCAATTAATTTATGACACAGGAGAAAGAAAACACCATGGTTTAAAAGACAAGTCACTTCACTGCACTACGAATGAAAAATCCAGTCTCTCCAGCTGCAGATATAATTCAGAGAAAAGGAAGTAAAGAACACCACCCAGGTGGGACAAGCACTGTGTTGGGAACCATTGAGACATGAAGGTGAAACCAATGATTGAGGTGACCTGTCACAAATTTCTACCTGCATCATCTCTGGCACTAGGGTGTCAAACCTTGGGCCCACACTAAAGTGCAACGTGAAAGGGATTCCCTCCATTGTCAATCAATGGGGGAAGAAAGCCACCATGAGTGGCTATGTCCCATGGTAGAACTGCTAACAAGAGAAAGGAGAGAAGCTGGACCAACAACCTGGGAAAGTCTGCCCCTGCAGCAAATGCCCCACTGCCAGAGGCTGCAAGTTGGATTCCCAAACCCAGATATTGGAACTGTATGGCACAGAACCAGCAAACAGTGATAGAAAGGATCCTGGAGAAGCGCACCATATATCTGCCCGATGACAGGTTCCCAATGTGCTAGGCCTGACTATCTACCTTAGCTACTTCTAGAGATCCGAACAGCCTCATCTGTTGCTGTCCAGGAGTGCAAGTCCACACCCAGGGAAAAAGGACATAGTTCTAGAAAAAGAAAAGACCAGCAGGCCAATCATAGACCAATAGCTTGCAGCAAGAGGAGTTGGAGGGACCAGAGAGGGGAAGGGGGGAAAGGTGGAAAGGAGGGGGGGGGTGAGGAAAAAGGGGTACAATACAACCATGTAAACATAGCCAATATTGTACGATAATTACAAAATTTAAAAAAATTAAAAATAAAAGACAGTCATTTCAATAAATGGTGTCAGAAACACTGGAAAGATCCACACAAAACAATAAAACTGAACCACTCCATAAAAACTCTTACACAATATACAAAAAAATTAATGTAAAATGGGTTAGACTTGAATATAACACCTGTAACACACAATTCCTACAAGAAAGTATAGGTAGTAAACTTCTTAACATCAATTTTAGTGATGTTTTCCTGGATCTGACCCCAAGGTCAAAAAGAAAAGCAAAAATAAACAAATGGAATTATATCAAACTCAAAAGATTCTGCAAAAGAAGGAAACCTCATGATTCCTCCAAAACAAAAAATTAGCCTGCTGAATGGAAGGTATTTACAAATCATATAATTGATAATGGGTGATATCTAAAATATATGAAGAATTCATACACCTCAATAAAAAGATAAACAATCTAATTAGGTCTGAGCAGAGGAAATCAATAGCCATTTTCCCAGAAAATATATACAGATGGTCAACAGACATATGAGAAGATTCACAACATCACTAATGATCAGGAAAATTTAAATCCAAACCAACATGAGATTATTACCTAACTTCTGTCAGAGTAACTATTAAAAAATGACTAGAAACAGCAAATACTGATGAAAAGGTGGATAAAAGGGACTCCTCCTGCATTGTTGGTAGAAACAAAGTTTGTGTAGTCACTATGGAAAACGGTATGAAGGTTCTCACCACTTCAAATAAAAAATAGAACTATCACATGATCAACAAATTTCACTTCTAGGTATTGACTCAAAGAAAATGAAAACACAAAATTGAAATATATTATGCACTCCCATATCAGCTGCAGCATTATTTATTTTTTTCCTTCTCTTCCTTTTATTTACTTTTAATAATTTATTTATATATATTTCACATTATTTCAGTCCCTGGGGGTCACCCACCACCACCCCGCCCGCTCCAGCTGGTCCTCACTCTCCCGTTGTGTACTTTCATTTGGTTGGCCATATATTAGTGAAACCATTTGGTTTCTGTCCCTTTCTATCTGGCTCGTTTCTGCTAGTATGTTTTCTTCTAGGTGCATCCAGGTTTCCATAAATCCATCAAACTTGTCATTTTTATTGCTGAGTAATACTCCATTGTGTATATATACCATATCTTTTTCATCCACTCATCTGTTCTGGGGCATTTGGGTTGTTTCCATGTCCTTGCAATTATAAATAGTGCAGCTGCAGCATTATTTACAAGAGTCAAGATATGGAAACAACCTGTGTTCATTGATGGATGAATGAATAAGGATCTCTCCTCCCTGCCCTCTTTCTCTCTATCTCTACTTCTCTCCTTCTCTCTCATACACACAGAGTGGAATTTCTACTAGATCACAAAAAAAAAAAAAAAGAAATCTTGTCATCTGTGACAATATGAGTGAAACTTGAGGGTACAGTACTAATGAAAGAGGTCAAAAAATTACTATTTGTTTCATTTATATTTGGAGTCTAAAATACAATACTGGATGAGCACAAAAGATTAAGACGACAGTTCAAGGGTGAAAAGGTGGTAGGAGAACCTCAGGATATATAATAATGTAAATATATATATGTGCAATCAATTAAAAAACTAAAATTGCAATACTAACTAAACTCGAAGGGACAGAAAACAGATTGGTGGTAACCAGAGGGGAGAAGTGATGGGGGAATCCAAAATGGATTAGTAGAATCAAGATGTACAAACTTGACAAAAGTGACAAAATAAGTCAAGTAGATATAATGTATGGCAGGGGGACTATAATCAATAACATGGCATCACAAATATTAAAGTTGCTAAAAGACAGACTTAGTATGATCACTTTTACAAAGTATACTGAATCATTACACTGCAATACTAAAACTAAAATAATGTTCTATATCACTATTTTTCAATTAAAAAAAGAAACAGATAAATCACTGGCAAATTTACCAAGAAAAAAAATGAAAGAAAGCACAAATACTAGTATCAACAATGAAAATGTGAACAACACTATAAATCCTACAGGTGTTTATAACCATATATATAAGATATAATAAAGGGTGCTATGAAAAGCTTTATGTTGATAAATTTAAAATTATAGATGAAATGGACAAATTCCTAGAAAAACAAAGGTTATAAAATTGACATAGGCAGCACAAAAATCTTAATTGGCTCTGATTTCAAATAAACGAGTTCATCATTTAGAACTTTCCCAACATACTGTTGCTGCCACCAGCATATCAGCTTCTTGGATTTTAAAGAAGTGAGGTGATAAGTCAGAAAGAGACATGCCAAGGCAATTCAGGGGAATCTGAGATCCAACCATCTAGAATTACTACTAGATATTTGATAATAAAACCTCATCTAGATGCAAAAAATCTTTATGCATTATGCCAATTCAAGTTCCAGAAGACACTGACCTTACTGAGTTATTTTCTTTTTTTTTTGAGACTAGGTCTGGCTATTTTTGCCTGTGGAACCGCAGGCTCTCGTTGCCCAGGGTACCACAGACTCAAGCCATCCCCAGGCTCAGCTTCCCAGGCATCTGGGATGACAGGCGCGCGCCACCATGCCCAGCTATTTTTTTGGAACTAGGTCTCGCTACCGACCCCAAGTGGGACTCGAACCATGATCCCCAGCCCCGGCCGCTTCATAGGCTGAAGCTTACAAGCACGAGCCACCGTGCCCGGCCCTACTGAGTTATTTTCTAGATTCATTTTACAAAACCTCGAATGGTACCATAGCCAAGACCTAGTTCATATCAAATAGCTACATTCTCAGCTCAAGGCCAATGTAAACCATCTTTTTTGAGTACATTACTGATGCTTTCCTTTGCATCAATCATGAATTCAGGTTTATTATTTTAGCCAATTTCCCATGTATTTCTTCCTCATTTCTCTTCCTGCGACAAGTCATGGTCCCCAAATACCTACAAAATCATGCACAAGTAGGGGGCCACAGTAACACTGATAGTATGTGCTATCACCACAGAAGAATCACACGTTATATTTGAATTTCTAATTTTTACTTGATAGAGGTTTATGTGGTATCTTTTGAAGATCAGGAACTCTAATTTGCCAAGTCCAGGACTGCAGAATTTAGAAGTACAAACTCTAATGTAAGTAACATTGAGAGCAAGAAGTGGAACCATTCCTTCTTCCAGGCCTTGGTTCCCAGATCCATGGACATATGGCATCCCACCATTCCGACTAGAGATATAGAACAGTCTATAAGGCTCTGACTTAATGCCTAGTGTGCATTCGGAGGATTGATACATCACCCTCTCATAAGACTGCTTCTGTCACTTCAGCTGCAATTTAAAATGGTTGGCCCAGGATTCTGTGAGGTTGGCTGCTTTAGGATGGCAATGTATGTGATACTAACCAGTGAATTCCATGGCTTTGGGACCACTCCCAAACCTCCTTCACTGTGGAGTGGATGCAATGCTTTGTAAATTCCTGTGTGAATCAGGCATTTTGTAAGGTTCAGGCTACTGAGAATCTGCAGGCAGGAAAGCACAGTCATAATTTAGAATAGGTATCTATCTCTATGAGGATGGAATCCTTAGCCCTTTAAGGATAGAAGAAACTTGATATACTGGAGTTACCATTAAGTAGCCAGATGGTCTTCACAGTGAAAAGTGCCATGTCAATGACTCAGCATTTCTCTCTGTTGCTACAGTTTTCAATATACAAATTTTGCATCTCCTTTTATCAGGGCTTTTAAAAGGTTTTGGTGAAAGATGTGTTTCCTGAGTACCCCATGGACCATTATTATGCGGGTGGTTTTTTTTTGTTTTTACATGAAACAGTATCCTCAGCCACTTAATTACTTCCTCTGCCATCTGTAAGGGCAACTTGTACATCTCTGTTTCTCTGAGAGTTGGCCATAGCTTTTTCTAGGTTTCTAAAAGCCACCACAGCACTCTTCCTCCCTGCTCCTTTCCATCAGTTAATTTGTCATATCCCCTAAGGTCCTTGGCTAGGGTATTAAATCTCACATCCTGAGAAGGTGTCCCAGAGTCAATGAATTCTTGCTTATCAGGGCATACATTCCACTCTTCTTGATCAAACAAGCAAAAAATTTAATTTCATGGGTATTTTTTTCTTAGCTCCTGCTGGTAAGCCAGATAATTCTTGGAATTCTTTTGGTGTAAGGTCAGTTACACTCCCTGCACTTTGAATTGTTAGAGGTGCATTTTCATAGCTGCTACACAAACACAAGTTAGTCAAAGACTGGTAAAGGGTCATGAAGATTTCTAAGTTGCTTCACTATATAACTTTCTCTTCTCAGTACTCTGCTTTGAAAATTCTTGCCACCCTCAGTCCTCAAAGGACTATGCCTAACTCATCAGCTCCTGCCAGGTTCACCTTAGATCACTTATCTTCTGCTGTGATCTAAAAATTACCCTAAGTATAAAGCCTGCATTGTCATAGTGATTGCTTCATTCATTTTCCATCTATCAGAGATCACAGTCCTGGTGTGCCTTTTGCCCAATATCAAAATAGTTGGCTTGATTTTTCATTTTATTAGCAATGGCTACAATAAACTTTTCATTTATTAATATTTAAAACAAACTATTATTTTTGTTACTTTGCTGATAATGTGAACTGTAAGAAAGACCAGACCAGGAGACAATTTTTATTCCAGTCATTCATGTACTCATTTAAAATTTAGGAGTTTTATGTACTCTGATTTTTCTTCAGATTGCATAAATCTTTGCCTTTTAAAATTCAGAAATTTTGTTAGAAAAGCAACAGAGAACAGATATTGAGAGATGATTATTGACCTATCTCAGTATTAGAGTATTAGCAATTTTCTCTTCTTTGGATGACATTTTTCCAACCATGTTGGATAGCCATTGTGTTGTTGACAAGTCAGTTGTTAATCCACCTATCATTTACTAGAGTGATCATTTACTAGAGTGATTTACTAGAATATTTTTCTTTTTTTTCTTTTTCTTTTTTTTTTTGTTTTTTGAGACTAGGTTTTGCTATTTTTTTGCCTGTGGAACCGCAGGCTCTCATTGCCCGGGGTACCACAGACTCAAGCAATCCCCAGCCTCAGCTTCCCAGGCATCTGGGATTACAGGCGTGTGCCACCACGCCCAGCTATTTTTTTGGAACTAGGTCTCGCTATGGGCCCCAGGTGGGACTCAAACCATGATCCCTAGACCCGCCACTTCATAGGCTGAAGCTTACAAGCACGAGCCACCGTGCCCGGCCTTTAGAGTATTTTTCTTTAACTGATTTTTTTTAAGTTCCCTAGAATTCTGTACTTTCATGATGAGATGTCTGAAAGAAGATTTTGGTTTCATTTCAGCTATTCTTAGAGTTTGCTGGCATTCTTAAATCTGAGAATGCCTGCTTTACCAATTCTGGAAAATTATCAGCAATTATTTCTATGAATATTGTACTCTCATTCTTTCTATTTCCTCCTCTTGGAATTATGATTAGTTATATGTTAGACTTTCTCACACTTCACATGTCTTTTAATTTCTACCTTATCATTTCCATCTTCGTGGGTTATAATGTGGTTATAATTCTTTAGAGATCTATTTTCTCACTAATTCTCCAGTTCTAACTTAAGATTTGACTAATTCACTAGGATTACAATTTCAATCACTGTATTTTTCTGTTTTGCTCCTTTTCCATACCAGTCTCATCATTGATAGTCTTTTTTCTTCAATCAAGTCTCTTTGCATCACAGTCTCTTCATATGTAGCAAATAAACCCTTATATTAAGTACTTGACAAGTTTAATTTATGCAGATTTATTGTTCGCTTTTCCTGAAAATTCTCACTTATAATGGTTTACTCTTTTGTATGTTCATGACTTTTTAGTGTTAAAGTCATGTTTACAGGAAATTAAAAAATGTGGGAAAAATTTTCAAGATTTGGTATATTCCTCCAGAAAAACTGTGTATGTGTTTCTGCCAGTTATCTGGTTTCACTATTAATCTAACAGCGATATAGCAAATATATATTTAATATGCATTAGAATCCAGGGGTCTTTGTGTGCTGACAGCAAGCCCATATGAAGGAATGTTATAAATTCTCAGTGGAGGCGCAGTGTCGAGACCCACCCGGGGCAACATAGACCTAGTCTCAAAAAATAGCTGGGCGTGGTGGCGCGCACCTGTAATCCCAGCTACCTTGGGGGCTGAGGCTGGGGATCACTTGAGTCCATGGTTCCCAGGCAACATAGTGAGATCTAGTCTCAAAAATAAAAAATTCTCAGTGGAAAGATTACTGGGTTTTTCTCCTACGCCAGACCCAAGCACAGACAAGCAAATTTCCTTTACAATCTCTCTTTGAGAGGATAGATTGTTTTTCCCTCCAAATCCACCCTTTAAAAGGGTTTCACTTTTTTAAGAACTCAGTTTCATGTGCAGTTTCAAAAATAACTTCCCAGCTTGTCTAGGCACTAGACCTTATCCCTTCCACCTGAGAGATCTATTAAAATCAATGTTCTACCATCACCAGTAACTTTGGCCTTTGATGAGAGGTTTTATATTTGAAATTTTTAAGGATATCCAGAACACATATTGTCAGAGAGGTAGTACACATACTGCCAGAAATGAAAAAGGAAATTTACTTTTGATCTTAGAGGGCTGGAACTTCAGAAGAGCTTCAACTACACCTTTCTAAAGGCAAATAGAATTGTGTTTCAAAATTTAAAGAGGGATTGTAGATGACACCACAAACTCCCATCTCAAAACTTTTTTGACAAGCTTGTTCAGTGACTGTCACATCTCATATTTCTATTGATAATTGTTAAGAATGTTCATTGGTAGTAAGCCCCCAAACTACCAAGGCAATTCTGATTTGTTCCATATGTATTAAGGTATTTAATTATATAAAGAAAGGTCCTGGGATGGTAAACAAAGATAGAAATTATGAAGTAACTAGCATCACAAAGCAGGATATGAAACATATAATGTCTGTTTATGTGTTTTATATGTATAATAATCATATATATATAAGAGATTAAGGGAGTCTGGAGGAAAAAAAGACATTGGAAGAGTTCTAATCATACAAAAGTTTCCACCAGCCTTACCATAAAAAATGAACACCATCTTGGAGGATGACAATATGCTAGAAAGAATGAATCAAGAATCAAGAAGACTTGATAGGTCTGATTGTCTGAATGTGGATATGGAAACTGAAAAAGACTCAAATTCACATCAAGTTCATGTCAGGAAAAACCATAGTATCGCTTTTAGAAATAAAGTCTAGGAGGGATGAGAAAGATACATTGGAGAAATTAATCCAGTTTAGCTATGGGAAGTGAAGAAAGAGCAAAATGATAAAGTAGAAACATTAGCAAACATGGAGACTAGTGCTTCGGATAAACCTTAGGGTCAGAACAACAAATTTTGGAGTAATACCCTCAGATATGGTATCATTATGTAAGAGTAGCATACTTCTCTCAAGGAGACAAGAACGAGTGAAGGACTTAAGAAATGAACTTCAGAAAATGCTGACAGGGAAACAGATGGGAAGATAAATTATCAGAAGAGCAAAAAAAAATGTTTGGAGTTGAGAAGAAATGATATAACAAAACATGAAAGTGTTTTAAGAAGAAAAAGATGATCTGCAGAATCAAATTAAGGAAAAGAAGAGCCTAAAGTCATTGAATCTGACAATTAGTAGATGTATGATGCACATCAAAAGGAAGGTTTTGATTACTGTGGTAAAACAGAAGCCAGCACGTTTTTTAATGTATCAACTTCTATTTTTATTTTTCAAGCATTTGGGTGCTTTCTATCTCTGTTGACTATATTCAATAATCCTTCCAGTAATCCTTCCAGATGAAAGGAAATGAGTACCATACAGCAGCAACCTACTAAGCTACCAGTTGCAACCCCTTCTACACATGACATATCCACTTGTCAAAAACTGGAGCCAGGACTCCCAATCATCACATTGAAATCTACCCAACAGAATGACTGGTTACTTGCCAGTTCAGCTGCCACTGCCCCTGCCTAATCCACTTGTCTGCATGACTTTTGGTCAAAAAATGGCAATACTATCAGCTGAGGCATATGTAATAAGAAGCCAATGTAGGTGCTATTGGATCTCCAGAAATTAATTTTATTTCTAATTACAAAAGAAGGCACATTATATACTCTCACTTGTATAGATTACTTCCAAAGTCTTAAGACTAGACCAAGACACTTTCTATTTGTAATTTTTTATTCCTTTTCTCAAAAAAAAAATTTTTTCCCTAAGATTAAAAACCTTCAGGATCCCAAATCTTTTTTTAGAATAATTAATTAGTTTGTTTGTTTATTATCTTTTGTTTATTTATTATTTTTTGACCAAGGAACCACAGGCTCTCGTTGTCTTTTAAAGGGTAGATTGGAGGGAAAAAGTAATCTATCATCTCAAAGAGAAATTGTAAAAGAAATGTGCTTGTCTGTCTTTGGCTCTGGTGTAGGAGAAAAACCAGTAATCTTTCCACTGAGAGGTTTTTTTTTTTTAACTAGATCTCGCTATGTTGTATGGGAACCATGGACTCAAGCGACCCCCAGTCTCAGCCTCCCAGGAAGCTGGGATGACAGGTGCGCACCACCATACCCAGCTATTTTTTTGAGACTAGGTCTCGCTATGTGGCCCCAGGCGGGTCTCAAACCCACAGACTCAAGCAATTCACAGTCTCAGCCTCCAGTCTTAGGCTTGGGATTGAAGCGGACCACCGCGGCCGGCAGGGTCCCAAATCTTTTAAACTTGGACTTCCTTATATACAAGGGATTCATTCTATTGAAACCCTAACACAGCCATGTAATATCACCTTACTTGTCCTACTAAAGCACAGACTGAGAAAAATCCAGTGCAGCTTCAAAAGATGTCTGATTTGGTTTTCTGATACTAGCTATCTCCCCTTGTCATGGCAAAACTCTAAAAAGTGCTATTGGATCTCCAGAAATTAATTTTATTCCTAACTATAAAAGAAGGCACATTATATAATTCTCTTAAAATTCCAACTCCGTGTTTACTCTTATACTTAATGGAAAATTTTATACATGCAGAAAAGATAACTGATAAGTTTTTCTCTCATACCAACTACATATCTAAACAAATGGAGATCAAGAACAGACTGAAAATTAAAGACCAAAATTCTTTGTCTGAAGGAGATTCCTAAGGTCCTGTGACCAACTGAATTTCATCAGTACAAATTTGCTATGTCCTGTGTGTGTTAACCCTATCTGGGTAAGTTCTCACAGTATGTTTAATAGACAAGTTGTTTTTGTTCTCATTTTCCAACAAAGAAAGCTGAAGTTTAAAGTACCACACACATATTCCCCAATGAAGAAGTACTAAAGATCATGATATAATTTGAGTAATATGATAATGATCTAATCTGGACTGTTACAATATGTGGTTTTTCCTACAAATCAAATATTCCTTCAATAAATGCTTTCAAAAAGAAAGAAGTTTCAGCTGTGTGTATAGGTATAGTTTCATAAATATTATGATACCAGCAGATATTGTTTGGAACATACAGAGAAATTAAAGGAATCAAATTTCTAAACTCAAACCTATCAACAACCCAAGGATGATTTTGATAGAATTATTTCATAGAACATTGTTTTTAAAGTTTTTCACAAGGCATCAGATGCTTTTAACACTGTAATAATATTGTTCAGTGTAATAATTAGTAACCATAAAGAAATTACTCAGTGATGTCCAAGAGATGCTGCCTAAAGTATATATAAATAATCTAGAGGTGGCTTTAAATGTCCTAGGACTTTAGAGTTATTCAACTGAAAACATCCAATTGCTAGCATGTCTATTTATGACAAAAAGCTCTGTCCTATTAGAAACCCATTTACATAAACTAGTCAGTCCAAAAGGTGACCAAATGACTTGTCCGCTGGGAAAACAGAAATTGGCTCCAGTCAGTTCCCAAATATGCTGGACCCTGAGCTCCCTCTGGAGGAGATTAGGGTAACTTGACTTCAAAGCAAACCTTGCTTGTGGGCAAGAGGGGCATATAGATTATGTAATTGCCACTAAATTTCTGCAAACTATATTCTGCTATTCAAAAAATGAAAACTAATTGTGAAGATCCTAAAGTCAGTTTGAAAGTCAATTCAAGATAAACTTCGTTTATCTCTTAGAATTATATATATTCATAGGATCATTTATTCTTTTACATTATATGTATTCATCTAATTAAGCAAAGAAATGATTTCACTTATTCTAAGCCAAGAGAGCTACTTGAGAAACCTACAAAATAATGAGATAGTACTTACAAATTCTTCACTCTATAGTAATAACTAAGCATACTAACTAAGATGCCGCAGGTCTCTTGACGAACAGTGGCTAAAGAAACAGAAATTTGGTACTTAGGAGACTGGAAAAATCTGACATATATACTACACTCTCTTTGCTAAGAATAGTTATTATTCTTTACTTGTGTTAACTGAATTTCCTTCTTTCCAATTTTTGGTAAATTTTTAAACTTCCCAGATTACTCAGGATTTAATAACTAATATGTATCCTTTTGTGTTACCTCTAAAAGCAATTAAATTTCAATTCCTTCAGTAAAGGCTAGAAAATGTAAATTCACCTGATTACCTTTACCTTCAAACTCCATGCTGAGTCACTGTTATCATTCCTTTTTTGCCACCTGAGCAAGTAATTTTTGCATGGTCTAGAAAGCAATTCGACCCCGCTAATAAAACTATCCCATATTTTATTTTCTTTTGTTTTGTTCTAAATAGCTTACTTATGGGGTGTTTAATAAATTCTTCTATTCATCATCACAGAAAATGTTAATGTACACCAATATATATTAGGTACTGTTCTAGGCATAATGAACATAGCAATGAACATAACACTAAATCCCTGCTCTCACATAGTTTTAATGGAAGGAGATAATAATAACACAATAAATAAGTATGTAGCTCATCAGATTGAGACAAGTTATATTAAAAAAAAAGGGATGGGGAAAGTGTAATTTAAGTAAGTTAGTAGAGAAGGATTTATATATGAGTAAAGAGGTTATCACCAATAAATGGAAAGAGATGAAGAAGGGAATCATGTTGTTGCCTGGAAAAAGTTATATCTAAGCAGAAAAAACACAAAAACAAAGGTTCTATGGCAGGATCACAGCTAAGAACAGCAGGAGGCCAGTGGGCCTGGAACAAAATGAGCAATAGGAAGAGAAGTAACCAACAGAGTTCAACATGGGGCAGAGCATGCTGAATAGGGCTGTGCAACTTACTCCATGTCTGTGGCTTCTACTCTGAGTGAAGTGAAAGTGGAGGTTTTGAGCAGAGAAGTTTATTTTTATTAAGGACACTCGGGCAACAAATTTATAAGAGACTAAAGATTGCACAAGAGCGTCAGTGGGAAGATCAGTTTAGAGATTACTACAAAATCCAAGCAAGAAACATAACAGTTGTAGAGGGATAAAGAGTAATAAAATCTGCTGGGCGTGGTGGCGGGCACCTGTAATCCCAGCACTGGGAGGCTGAGGACAGGGATTGCTTGAGTCCATGGGTTTGGAACTACCCCGGGCAACACAGTAAGATGTAGTCTCTAAAATAATAATAATCATAATCATAATCATAATCATAACAATATCTTGGAAAAACTTGGAAGGTAAGATAAAAGTGTATAGATATGAAAGAAAAAGTTAAGGATTACTTGAAACTTTTTCTCCTGAACAACTGAAAGACTGAAGTTGTCTTTAACTACAAAAGGAGAACATATAAGCATCAGAAGGGGAAGATATCAGGACTTAATTTTGGAAATGCTAAGTCTGAGAAACTTAGTACATGTTTCAGTAGAGCTACTGAATAGATAATTAGAAATCTGAGTCAGGAGTTTAGGGGTCAAGTCAGGCTGGAGAGAGAGATCTGAGAGTTACAAACATACAAATGGTATTTAAGGTGATGGTACTACATGAGATCATCCCTGGTTGAAGATAATTATCGAAGACACAGCTTTGAACACCAGAATCTTGAAGGTAGAAATCTAAATACCTGAAGGTTGAAAAGATCACAATCTAAAAATTGAAAAGCTAGAAAAGACCTAAAAATCTTGACGCTTTGGGAAGGGGATGTTCTCTGACATCTCTGCAGAATACAAGAAGAGAATTAATTAAAGAGCTATAGGCCTTAGAAAGTACGTACGCACCAAGTGTAAGAAATTTCAGTGATTATCTGGCCATGGTGATGAAGTAATGTCCATTTTCATTTTTTCATCTGAATAACAAGGGGAATCACGAACCTGTCAGGGTTCCTATATTGCTGAGGTCATCGAGCATTGCTGAGTCCCTCCGCAAGGGGGCAGTTTCACAAGTCTTGACTGTTGTGATGTGAGGGATCCAGTGAGAAGGAATGAGAGGAAAACCAAGATAATAACAGAACAAGAACAAAGCCTATGAACAACCAGAGCACCCACAAAGACTGATTTGACTCTATATCCCTCTTAGATCACCGTTTTTGGAACTGGAGGGAGGAGGAATGAGAGAGAAGGTTTTTGAGATCTTGGTTTGCAGGATTTTAAACCTTTGGAATTGTGATCTTTGGAATTTCTGATTTTCAATAATTTGACTTTTGGGATTGTCTTTTGCCATTCTGGCCCAAATCCAAGATCAAGGGAGTGTAGTCAGAACAGAGAAGAGATCTAAGAACCGAACCCAAATGTTTGTTGAACAAATACTTGACCTATAAAAACAGTTTATCTCTTGCTTTCCCATTGTTTACAGTGTTTATAAAGAGTTACTACTAAGAGAAATTAAACAGGTAAAATACAAACTCACAGTAATTGTTATCTATTGTTCTTACAGGTGACTGTAAGTCAACTAAATAATGATTCCCTATAAGCCTTCAGTTTTCAAAATTCATATAATCATAACTGTTCTATTTTTGCCCATGACATTTTAAAGAATACTTTACTTGTCTGCCTTTGAGAGGTTTCTCAAATAGCAACTCATCTAATCAATATTTCTTAGCAATCCTGTGATGATATATTAGACAAGCTTGATAGATATTAGCTTTAAGACCCCCAGATGGAGAGTGTACTCCAATTGGTAGATGCTACAGTTTTGTCCTCTTCTCTTACTTTGACTTCTATTCCACTCATCATAAGGACATACTTCTGATTATATGACCTCAGAAATACTTTTTCAAAGAGGAGGAAAATTATTATACTTCTCTGCCTTTACTGAGTCGCCAGTTTTCTCCACCTTTGCAGAAGGAAAAGGTAGGCAAGACTGGGTTGGATAGTAGGATATTTCATTTCTATTCTTTTGCACTTTATTAAATAAAAAATATATAGTATATATGGGCAGGTCTCCACTTATACAACAAAGGGTCAAATGCTATATTCATGTCTTTAGAGATGATCTAATGAAAACAGATAATCAATCAGAGACATTTATATAAGAAAGAGCTATTTGTAATGACTTTGGTAATGACTAAAATTTCTTTAAAATTCTTAAGATAAATGTGAGTGCTTTATTTAATGGATCTCTCTTATTCACAAAAGTAACTAGATCTCCACTTCCAAAACTTTTTTTAACTTAGCTTTCCATTCTAACCATAAAGAACTTAGCAGTTGTTGATCATACCTTAAACAATGATAAAATTGAACAAAACACATAAGAAACAATTTTCAATTGGACTAAGACATGCAAAAAAAATGAACCAGGACAACTCCCTCACACCATGTACAAAAATCAATTCAAAATGGATAAAAGACTTAGATGTCAGACCTGAAACCATAACATACATGGAGGAAAACTTGGGCAAAACCCTCCATGAAGTACAATTCAGAAATCCCTTTCTGGAATCATCTGCAGAAGGCAAAAAATTGAAGGAAAACATAAACAGATGGGACTTCATCAAAC
>PVHY01027383.1:0-16287 GCA_004024945.1 Uropsilus gracilis
AAGAAGAAGAAGAAGAAGAAGAAGAAGAAGAAGAAGAAGAAGAAGAAGAAGAAGAAGAAACTACAGAACCCCAAATGACCACCAGGAACTCAATGTTAGAACTTCAAACATCAATAATTACTCTAAATGTCAATGGGCTAAACTTATCAGTCAAAAGACAAAGAGTTGCAGACTGGATTAAAGGACAGAACCCAACATTCTGCTACCTCCAAGAAACACATCTTATCCCAAAAGATAAGCATAGATTAAAGGTAAAAGGATGGAAAACAATTCTACAAACAAATGGGCCCCCCAAAAAGGCAATATAGCCATTCTTATAGAAGACAAAGCAGATTTCAAAATAAAAAAGTGACAAAGTATAAAGAAGGTCACTACCTAATAGTTCAAGGGTCAATCCATCAAACATAACAATTATCAAAATATATTCCCAAATGAGGTTGCACCATGATTCATAAGACAACTACTAAGAGAACTAAAAACAAATATTGGTGAAAACATATATGTAGTAGAAGACTTTAACACCCCACTCTCAACAAAGAACAGATCAAAAAAACAAAAGTTACACAAGAACACAAAAGCCTTAAAAGAAGACCTAGATAAAATGGACCTACTAGGTAACTACAGGACATTACACCCACAAGGAAAAGAATACACCTTCTTCTCAAATGCACATGGATCATTATCTAAAATTGACCACATATTAGGCCACAAGGCAAACCTGAGTAAATACAAAAAGATTAAAATAATAACAATTTTCTTCTCAGATCATAAAGATGTCAAACTAGAAATCAATAATGAAAAGAAAGCAAGAAGAGCAACCAACACCTGGAGACTAAACAACATGCTACTAACTGAAGAATGGGTAATTAAAGAAATTAAAGAAGAAATTAAAACCTATTTCAAAACAAATGACAAAGAAGACAAACCATTTCAAAATGTCTGGGACACAGCAAAAGTATATCTACGAGGAATGTTCATAGCAATTCTGGCCCATATCAAAGGCAAGAAAATAATCAAAGAAATAATCTTTCTCCCAAATCAAGAAATTAGAAAAAGGGCAACAAAAAACCCCAAAGCCAAGCAGGAGGCAAGAAATAATAAAAATAAAAGAA
Source organism: Uropsilus gracilis (assembly GCA_004024945.1). Lineage (NCBI taxonomy): Eukaryota > Metazoa > Chordata > Mammalia > Eulipotyphla > Talpidae > Uropsilus > Uropsilus gracilis. The sequence continues at coordinate 1,113 of PVHY01027383.1, forward strand.
GAAATAAATAACCTAGAAACCAAAGAGAATATCCAGAAGATCAACAAAATCAAAAGTTGGTTGTTTGAAAAAATAAACAAAATTGATAAACCCCTTGCAAAACTCACAAAAGAAGAAAGAACATTCAAATAAATAGGATACAGATGAGAAAAGAGAAATTACAAAATAAATCCAAACATAATAAGAGATTACTATGAACACCTATATGGAAATAAATACCACAACCTGGATGAGATGGACAGATTCTTAGAAAGATACAACTATCCAAACTAGAACAAAGAAGATATAGAGAACTTAAATACACCAACTACAAGCAGTGAAATAGAAGCAGTCATTAGGTAGCAACTCTACCTAAAAACAAGAGCCCAGGACCAGATGGCTTTATAAATGAATTCTACCAGACATTCAATGATGAAATAATGCCTGTACTACTAAAACTTTTCCAAAAAATTAAGAAGAAAACTGCCGAACACATTTTATGAAGCAAATATCACACTCATATCAAAACCAAATAAGGACAGCACCAAGAAAGAAAACTATAGACCAATTTCCCTAATGAACATGGACGCAAAAATTTTAAACAAAATTCTGGAAAATAGAATCCAAAAATGCATAAAAAACATTATTCACCTTGACCAAGTGGGATTTATCCCAGGAGCACAACGATGTTTCAACATCCAGAAATAAATTACCATAATACACCACATCAACAAAGAGAAAAACAAAAACCACATGATATCAATAGATGCAGAGAAAACATTCAACAAAGTCCAGCAACCATTCATGATAAAAACCTTTGAAAAATAGGGGATTAAAGGAACATACCTCAACATAATAAAAGCCATCTATGATAAGCCTATGGCAAATATCATCCTAAATGAGGAAAAACTAAAATCATTCCCATTAAGATCTGGAACAAGGCAAGAATGCCCAACTCTCTCCACTACTTTTTTACATTGTACTGGAAAATTTAGCTAGGGCAATAAGGCAAGGAAAGATATAAAAGGGATACAAATAGGTAAAGAGGAATTGAAGCTATCACTATATGCAGATGACATGATTCTCATATAGAGAACCCAAAAGAATTCACAGAAAAACTACTTGAAATAATAAACCACTTCAGTAAGGTAGCTGGATACAAAATCAACACAGAGAAGTCCGTAGCTTCCCTATATGCAAAAAGCTAAACAGAAGAAGAAATCAGAAAAACCATCCCTTTTACCATCGCACCAAATAAATAAATAAATAAATAAATAAATACTTGTGAATAAATATAACAAAACAAGTGAAAGAACTATACAAAAAAAAAAAACATTTAAAACGCTATTAAAAGAGACTGAAGAAGACATAAGGAAATGGAAAGACATCCCCTGCTCATGGATTATAAAAATGAATATCATCAAAATGGCCATCCTACCAAAAGCAATCTACAGATTCAATGCAATGCCTACAAAAATCCTACTGACATTCTTTAAAGAGATAGAACAAAAAATACTGAAATTCATATGGAATAACAAAAGACCTCAAATATCAAAAAACCTCCTGACCAGAAAAAAAGAGAATGGAGGTATTACAATTCCAGACTTGAAACTATACTACAAAGCCATAGTAATTAAAACAGACAATCAGACCAATGGAACAGAATTGAGTGCCCTGAAATAAAACCATACATATATAGTCAGCTAATCTTCAACAAAGGAGTGAAAACTTACACTGGAACAAGGACAGTCTCTTCAATAAATGGTGCTGGGAAAACTGGTCCAAAACATGCAAAAAAAAAGGACCAACACAGCACCCTCACACCATATACTGAAATCAACTCAAAATAGATAAAAGACTTGGATGTAAGACTGGAAAACATAATATACACAGAGGAAAATGTGGGCAAAATCCTCCGTAAGTTACAATCCATAAATTCATTTCTGAACACATCTATAGCAGATAAAAAAAAAAAATGAAGGAAAACATAAACAGCTGGGACTATATCAAACTAAAAAGCTTCTGTACAGCAAAAGAGACAACAGAAAAACTAAAAGAATTCCAATCGAGTGGGAAAAAATTTTGACCTCCACACAAGTGATACAGGTCTGATAACAAAGATACACAAAAACTCACACAACTTAACAAAAACAAAGTAAAAAACTCAGTTAAAAATGGTGAGAATAATTAAAAAGACACTTCTCCAAAGAGGAAATACAAATGGCCAACAGGCACATGAAAAAATATTCAACATCACTAGCAATGAAATGCAAATCAAAACCACAAAGAGATACCATCTTACACGAGTAAGAATGGCCCACATCCAAAGAACGGGCAACAACAAGTGCTGGTGAGGATTTGGAGAGAAGGGGACACTTTTACACTGCCGGTGGGAATGCAAACTGGTCCAACCACTATGGAAGGCTGTGTGGAGGACCCTCAAATCAATGAAAATGGAACTACCATTTGACCCAGCAATTGCTCTCTTGGCAATCTACCCAAAGGAGACCTCAATGCTTATACAAAGGAACACCTGTGTTGGATGTTTGTTGCAGCACTATTTATAACTGCAAGGACATGGAAGCAACCGAAATATCCCAAAACAGATGATTGGATGAAAATTATGTGGTATATATACACAATGGAATATTACTCATCAATTAAAAATGACAAAATGAATGATTCACAACAAAATGGATGGATTTAGAAGAAATCATATTAGCAGAAACAAGTCAGAAAGAAAAAGACAGAAACCAAATGGTTTCACTATTATATGGGACAAGGGAAAGATAAACAAAAAGCCATGAAGAAAAGTCAAAGCAAGCTAACAACCAAATTAAAGTACACAACTTGAGAGCAGGGGCCAGGACAGGTTGGGAACAGTCAGGGAGGGTAGGGGTGTAATACTGGAGATCACAAAGATGTGAAGTTTATATATAAATAAATTATTTAATTAAAAAAAAAACATTCCACAATTCTGATCCCAGAACTAAGCAAGGATCCTGCCCAAGCTTTGAAATCTTAATTTTTTATTTATTTTTTTCCTTGTTGGTCTTTCTTAGTTTAGTCCCCTCTGAAAGCAGCACCTCATACAAGTGATTTGTGTACTGGTAGTCTGCTGAGGGGGTAGTAGCAAAGATCCAAGTCACTCACAAATACCTGTGAGCAACATGGAGTGATACTGGCCAGCTCAGGATATGCCAAAGACCAGCATGGACATGTCAGCTGATAATAGCTAATAGCATTAGTTGAAGATAATCAGAAGAGACAACTACATTCCCTGTTTTTTACTTATTCCCATACTGTTAATGCCTTCAAACTCCACTAGCCCCTCTCAGAAGTTATGACCCTTCAGTAAGAGGAGAAATGTTGATTTCCACTATTAGAAAAGGAATGAAAACAAAAAAAGTTCTGTTAAAAAAAATTTTGCTCACTTAAGATTTAAGCTGCAATTTGTACATTTCTACAATTTGTATTGCTTGTATATAGTTACATACAGATGACACATTAGGATTCTCCATCATCAATTATGGACAAGGAGGTGATTATAGTCATTATGTATCCCCCATTCTGATGGCATGTCAGGACAGCAGGAAAACAATATCTTGAATTCTATTCTGGGCTTAACCATGGTGCTACTTCCAGACAATTTGCCTGGGATTCCATAAAGCACTTTCCCTTGCCACCACACCCACATATGCTCTATTCCTACATAACTCCTTAAAATAGGCAACTTACTTGATTATACTCTATTCCTACATAACTCCTTAAAATAGTCAACTTACTTGATTATCTGAGTAGAGAGGAGGATATGAATTCAAAGGTGTTCTTGTCCATAGAGCAGGGTAGGAGAAAACATTCTCATATTTGTTCCTGCAGGTTTGTCATGTTCCCTTTGACTGTCAGATACTTTAGGCCTGTCCCTAGGAGCATTCTGGCAGATAATTTAAAATTATTTAGAAAATGTTTTGATGTAAGGAGGGTGGTCTCTGGGGCTGATTCTTCCTTAAGTATTGTATGGTTCCTTCTTGCATTAATATTTCCCCTTTTCCAGATATCACCAGTGCACAAACCAAAATGTATTCTTTGGGGAGCATCCAGTGGTCCCCTAATTCTTAAACAATTCTCAGTTTATTGTCACACTCTCAGAAATGAGAGTTTCTCACGTTCCACGTGCTGTGTGTGTGTGTGAATGAGAAATTGTTTCTTGGATAATATAGATTTTGAACCAAAAGTTTAAGATGGATTTATAATGAAAGAGAAACATATAGGTTGGTTCAAGTTCTCTTGTCGGAGAAAACAAATAAAGAAAGCACAGCAAACGGAGCTCATCCATTCCAATAGCCCTCTTGCAGATGAATCAAATCTACCCAGTTTATCCCCCTATCCACGTCCTAGCTCTGGTCATTTTTTTATCAGTCATTTTCTATGCTTTCATGATATGAACAGATGGTCTTACTCCATTTCTATGACACTAATTTTACTTGCAGAAAAACAAAAAGTCACAAGTCTTAATATTATCAATATGTTGCTATAAATTGTATGATTATAATAATTAAAGGGCAAAAATATCTGAACCTGTAACTGTAAAACAAAGTGTCTGAAGGTATGGATTCTTGAGTCAGTCACAAGTGACTTTGAATCCTTCAACCTTCTCTTAGCTGTGTGTCCCTGTCATGTCATCTCATGGGATCTGATTTCCTCCTCTCTGGCAGTGAAGACTACCATTGATAGGATTGTTGTTAAGATGAAAACAATGCAAATAAATAATTTAAAATGGTTATGATAGGGTGTGCCCCCCCCCCCTCCTGTTTAAGATTGCAGATTTCAAAGACAGGTAATGTTAAAATGGGGGAATGAAAAATGCTAATGAAGAGTGTGTAGCCTGCTTTGGAGAGAGAAGCAGGCAGATAAGTGTATCCAGTTAAGGTTAAAGGTAATTGCAAAGGAACTGCTTTAGCCTGCTTTAGAAAAAGAAGCAAGCAGATAGGTGTATCCAGCTAAGTAAAGACAGAAAGTCTCTTTTTACCCACTTTCAGTTCCTGTACCTAGCAAATACATAATAAATGCTAGTTTTTAGTATTAATGAGCATGTTGTTCTTATTCTTACTGTGATGTTGTGAAAAGAATTTAATTTTTAGAGACAAATAGATTTGAGTCTATAGCTCTTACCTCCAAATTCAATGAAGGAAAAAACATTAGAATCAAGGAAGAAGATGGTAATACTCTAAGTTGTTTCAGGCCAACATGGTGCTGCCTGGCAATCATCTTAGCAATCATGAACATTCACCTAAGAGCACACCAGAAGCCATTTAATCATAGCCAGTGTAGACTGGATGAAATGAGGAGAGTTCAATGTGCCAGCTGAGATTCCAAAAATAGTTATGCAAGGCCAAAGAAAATCAGATTCAACAAGTGAAGAGAAAGAACATGATGAAATAATTTGTCCCAGGCAAATAATTTTTAGTGTAATAAGTTGGAGTACAGTTTTCAAATATAATTATTTTATTATTAAATATTGAGAATTGTTGATGTTTACAATAATGAAAAACAATGATTTATAGCACAACACTGAACATTGTTTCATTAAACTCTTACAAAAATTGCAATCGTCCCTATTATGCAGATTAGAAAATTGAGGCAATGGGAAGTTAACTGTGGTTTGCTTGAGATCACATGGTTAGCAAGTAGGAAGGTTGAAATTTGAACCTGGCAGTAATTCCAAAACCCAGGCTGTGCTTACATTATCAGACAGAAGGCTGACATAACCTCTTAGAAGAAATTTATAGTATGGGAATCAAATGAGTATGTAACTTACACTATCTTTTCTGCTATTTGAGGTAATAAAAATAACTTTCATTAATTGAATATTTATGACATGCCAAAACCACATAGTCTATATTTTCAAAATAATAAAGTAATAATTCTTGAGAATAAGATTTTATTTCCAGAGCTTGTACCCACATATATTCTATATTTTCAAAATGATAAGGTAATAATCCTTGAGAATAAAAGGTTTTATTTCCAAAACTTACATAATCATGCCAATGAAATGTTTTTATACATATAGAAACTGAAGCTCAGAATTGTTAGTTGTCTTGTCCAAAGTCACACAGCTAAATCAGGATTTTAAAAGTTGTTGTGATAAAGAGTTTAGGCAACTGAACAATGAAACAAAAGCAAACCCTTAGATTCCTGACAACAGAAAGGTGTTCAAGAAGGTGAATGAGGATGAGTAAAATAGGCTAAAAGGGCATAAAATGTATGGTTGTGCATGGAAACTAGACTTTCAGTGGCGCTTATAATGTAGTATATATACATGTCAAAATACAAAGCTATAACTCTAAAACTTATACTTTAAATTATATGCTATGCTGTGTAAGAAAAAATAAACAAAGAAAAATAAAACTGCTCTAGCTGACCCATGTTTTCACTACGCTACTCGCTTTACTTTAGAGATTTACTTCAAATTTTCAGACTTATCCCATAGGGGGTAAATTTATACTTCTAGAAACAATTAGATTGTTTCACATTTTGGAAACCCCCAGCATTTCAAAGTGAAAGTGGCAGTTTCCCCTGTCAATCATCACTCCTGATTCACCTTGAAATGAACCAAAACTCATTTCTTAGGGGAAAAACACATCAACCAATTTCTTGAGCATTCTTTAGATTGAGTCTCCCCCATATGAATTTATGTTTAGTTCAAAGTTAGGACTGCAAAAAATATATTGAGAACCAGGATGCCAATAATCTGGTCAATGACTTTAGGATTTTTCCTTTATGGGGTGATTTTATTCTCTTCTCAATCTTTGACCTTCCTGTCATGAGTCTAAGGTATGATTATTTTTGTTATTTCAATTTCTCAAAGTATATTCCAGAGCTTATTGATGAGAGAGAGAGAGATAATAAAGAGAGAGAGAGAGGTTTCCCTGATCATGTACATCTGTAAAACACTGTATAAAAACTAAGGTTTCCTTTTTTTTAACTGTATTAATTTTTCTGGCCTTTTTAAACTTGAGGTAACATTGCTTTATATTTAGACTTAAAAGTATAGTCCTTCAGAAGCATGTTAATGCACTACACCCATCACCAACACAACCATAATCCTTCCACATCATTCATTGTGTCCCTACTTTTTCTTCCCCTCCTCTGCCCTGCTCTGGTAGCCTCATTCCTGTAGTCATATTTCTAGGGTTTGTTATTAGTTTGGTTTATTTCTCTATATTTTGTTTTCTTTCTATATATTCCATATATAAATGACTCTACCCAATATATGCCCTTTCCCTTCTGACTTTATTTCACTTAGTGTAATCTCCTCTAGTTCAATAGCTGAGAAGTATTCCATTTTACACACACACACTATACAAATTTCATAATCTATTTATCTGCATTTGGGCACAGATTGTTTCCATATCTTGGCTAATGCAAACAGTGCTGGAATGAATACGGAGTGCATATAGTCCCTTTGAATTAGTGTTTTTGCATTCTTTACATAGCTATCTGAAGTGGAATTGTTATATATCTTTTTATATATTGAGAAATTTTCATATTGCTTTCCATAGGCTCTAGACCAGTATACATTTCCACCAGTATTATCCAAGAATTCCTTTTACTCCACACAGTAACTTGTTTCTAGTCTTTTTGATATTCTGACTCACTGAAAGCAGTTGGCACCTGGTTTCTGTAAGCTGATGGGTATGAGATGGCATCAGATTTTGGTTTTGATTTGCATTTTCTTGATGATAAGTGATTTTGAGCATGTTTTCATATGCCTGTTGGCCAACTCCATTTTCTTTATAGAAGAACCTATTTAATCCTTTGCTTATATTTTGATTGGGCTATTATTTTTATTTTTGTTGAATTGCATGAATTCTTTGTAAATCTTGGATATTGACCCCTTGTGAGATGTATTCTATAAAGAGACATAGTAAGGAAATATGCAATATTTCAAAACAAAAGATATTGAGACAGGATAGGTGGAAGAAGCAGATAACCTACAAATATACTCCAAGCAGGCTTACAACAGAATTCTCTGAGGAAACACAAATAAAAAATGGATTGAGGTATCCAAAACGTTTAAAGATAACAACTGCCTGCTAAAAAATACAACCTACAATACTCACCTTCAGATATAAGGGAGAAGTAAAGACTTCTCAGACAAGCTAAAAGCTCTTATAAACATTCAGTCTTCCCTACAAGAGATGCTAAAAGGAGCTCTCATATCTAAATGGGGGTGAAGAACATTCAGAAAAACTGAATAAAGAAACAGAATCAGAAAACTAAGGACAAAAGATCAGTAGCAGATCCTTATATATCAAAAAAGTGAATTAATATTACCAATCAAAAGTTACACAGTGGATGGTTGAATCAGAAAATAAAAATCAAATCTCTGCTGTCTTCAGGAAACTCAAAATTCAAATAAAACAATCCTACGAAGAAATGGGTTACAAAGAGAAACAGGGACAGGTATAGTTATGTCAGGCAAAATAGATTTCCAGTTAAAAAGGTAATAGAGAAAAATGATGAACACTATATAAAGATTAAAGAAATAATACTTTAGACTTAGCAATCACCAATGTACTCATTTATCTGATTATTTTATTTATCTGATTTATTTATTTTTAATTATCATTTGTATTGCAATAGTATTGGTTTATAACATTAATATGATTCAGGGATATAGGTCCATTATCTCTTCAGATGCATGTTACCTCATCCCTGAGTTTCTCTTGATTGTAGGAGTTCTCAGAAGTCCTTTTTAATATGTTGATGGATTTTGTGACACTTTAAGATAGGGCTGTATTTCTCCAGACAGAATTCTGTTTTCCTGGACCATCTTCTAGGACCAGTGTTACCTCACATGGGAACACATTTTCTTTGTGCAATCTTCTGTTAATCATTTCCCCACTTGATTCTGGTTTATGTTAAACATAAGGCTTATAATCACCATGCACCTAATTATTCCTGAGAGATTACAAATCATGCCTTCTCTGCCTCAGTTTAAGATGCTGTAGTACCCATCAGCTGACAGAAACCAGGTGCCAACTGCTTTCAGTGAGTCAGAATTGACTACCAGTACAACAGTGGAGAGATGAAACTCATCTTTCTGAGAGGAGATGACTCAGATATCAGAAAAAAAAGGGAAATCCACCCAGTCATTCATGTCCATGATAGATAGTGATCATTGGTCCTATTTGTTGGGGACAGCTCAATTTATCGCTGTTTTCAAGTATAAATTATTACTTCAAAAGTATCTTGTACAGTAATATCCTGTTACTAGAGCACAAGAAAGGATTGCCTTTGTTGTGTACAGATGATAATACACTTGCCCAAATAGTTTTCTTTCAACTCTGTCACAGAGCCTTATAACTGGAAGGAGTTATCTATTTTTCTATATAATTTTCTACACTTGAGAGGAATTCTGTGAAGAATTCTGGGAAAAGTGTTACTCTTCAATAAAAAGAAGTGCAGGGTAAGAATCCCCTATACATTTTCATCCAGAATTCATTGTGTATTTTGAAATGTCTGAGATTTTGCCAAGCATCTTAAACCTTTCCTTGCATAGCAAGTTCATTTCTAAAAATGCTACTCAAAAACTCCAGATTTGGTAACTCTTTATCTCTCTGATCTATGTCACCAAGTCTAAGTTGAGCCCATAGCCATCTTTCAAATCCATCCAGATTTTCCATCTCCATTGCCATTATGCTAGTCTACATTGCCATCTTCTTTCAAGAGTGTCCTTTCACACTGTGATGCACCTAAATTGCATATCTTATCACATTACTCACTTTTTAATACCCACTGTATTTAGGATAAGACCAAAATATTAATCTTATTGGGAGGTCCTGGTACCTATCTCTAGCTTCATTTCATCTTACAGCCCACCTTACTCCCATCTCTGTGTGTAGTACACTAGCCTTCTTTTGTTTACTTCAGTACTCTAAATTTATCTTGTGAACATGCTCTTCTGTCACGAAATGCTCTTCTTTTATTTCTTTTCTAATTATTTCTTTACTCTTTGTCCTTCAGAGCTCAATTTTAAAATTCCTTCCTCAGGGAAGGCTAATGACTGCTGAGCTCAATCAAAAGCCTCTGTCATATGTGCCCAGAAAGCATTTATCACAAGGACAATCACATTATTAATTGCTTAGTTTTTGTCCCGCTCCACGAAGTGTAATCTCCATCGTCATCTCTTATGTTAATTTCTGCATCTCCAAAGATTAGAATATTGTCTTGCATAAGAAGGTGAATGCTTGTTACTTAGGGAATGTTTTGTTGAACAGTTGGCTTATCTGTAGGATGATGATAAGTTTTGGAAATTGAAAATTGGGGGAGCCCAATTCATACTTGTCAAGCAGTATAGATCCTTAGTATTTTCTTGTTAGGGTTACAGCTTAGGTATCAGTCTATGTTGAATCAAGATGAGTTGGTTTCCATTCTGATTCTTCCACTTGGTTTCTGCGTGATACTGTATGAATTGAATTAACTTTCTAAGTTTCAATGGCAAAAGTAATTATACTTTCCTTATACGGTAGTTTTTTACTTATTGGTGCTTATTTGTCAACCATCTACCAGGCACCCTGATAGAATCTGAAGTAGAGGACTGAGCTTCCTGGACATAGCCTTTACCCGCAATGATGTTGTTTTTAATCAACTTTATATCCCCTAGTCCTAGCACAATGTCTGGTAAATAGTTTAATATATATTTGTTGAATTATTTGTAGTTCTTTATTTTCCTGCCTACTTATTACACAATTGAAAGTATCAAGAGTAAAAGTAGAAAAGAAGAATGATGGCTTATATTAATGGAGAAATCACCCAATGTCAGAGAGAATGCTGAACATCGCGCATGGATTGTTTCAGTTAATATTCCTTTAATGATGTAGATCCACTTATTACTATCCTCATTTTATAGAAATACAGCACAAATAGAGGAAGTCAATTGGTGAAGTTAACTTAGCTAGTTAATGGTGAAGACATACATTGTAATGACAGCCTCCTTTGGTTTGATCAAACCTTAGCTAAAAATTCAGTGTCCCAGGGAGAAAGGAAATGAGGAAAGAAACTCAAAGTGGAGAAAGAGAAAGATAAACATCAGAGAAACAGCAGGGAAAGATCCTTCTTATTTGGCTATTTCCACACAACTGTTTATCTGGGAAGCACCATTCCCCATCTTCTGTTCTTGTATTCTCTGTCAGGTAATAAGAGATTTAACTATGTCAGGCTAAATAGTCTTTTTTTTTTTCAACTCTATCTTACATGTCATCAGCTGAAGCACTAAAATACTAAAACTATCATAAAGTTTTATGTATTTTGATATGCACTTAAAGCCACACAAAGAGTTTTTCAACTCTATCTTAAATGTCATCAGCTGAAACACTAAATACTAAAACTACCATAAAGTTTTATGTATTTTGATAAACACTTAAAGTCAATTTACAGTTTGCTAATTATTCTTGATACTGATTTCAAAGTACCTTGATGAAATAACATAATGAAAGGTAGAATACAGCCATATGTCAGATGATTAAATACAAGGAAGCCAGACAGAAGATGAGTAGCCGAGATCAAAAGAGCACATATGTGGGACATGGCAAAGCAAACAGTTTCCCTAGGAGACCTGGCGCTACTCTCACCATTACTTCAATGCCCAGTTCAGCAGTTCTCAGCCAACATGAACAAAATATCATAGAAGCTTTTCAAAGGTCTGTTTATCCTTTTTGACTTCCCTGAACTATTTATGTGACTGCTATTGATCATTATACTCAATATTACTTTCAGATCAGGCAGTCTGCCTAATTTGTTGCTGAATATGTGAGGTATAGCCTCATGATACTCTCAGACAAAATTTCCCAAGAATAATTGATTAGGGTAGCATTTCTTATTTATTCATTCATTCATGAATTCATTCATTTATTTATTTATTTTTGGTCAGGGACAAGAAGTCCCCTTTACACTGTTATTATTACTGGAAACTTCAAAGACAATTTGTTGATGTGAGTTATATCTATTAGAACTTTCTATATTCAAACTCAAGACATTTCTAAATCTACTCATTCCAAAAGTGCAATTATAAACCTATTGCATATTAGCATAAAGTTTCATGAAAAATTACCACTAGCAAAAGAAAAAGTGAGAATCATATTGTTTTAGTCTTTGTAAATCTCCTTAACATCTAACTTAATCGAGAAAACTGGATTTTTGTTATTTACTTCAGCATTAACCTTGCTATAAAATGATAGCTTGATTGAAGTAAATGTGGAAGAAAAAAATGTGTAAAGTATTAGAAGTAACAAAAGGACACGGCCACAGAAAAAGAGACCAAAGGATCAATGAACCCAAAATAAACCAAAAAAGAACAATAAGAGTGGAGACTGAGTGAACACAAGGGGGTGGGAGGTGGAGGGGGGAAGGCATCCCAGTAACCATTTACCTCATTTACTTATGTAAGAATTTATAAGAATTTAGAAAAAAATTAAAATAAAAAAAAGTACTGGAAGTAGAAAAATGTATCTTCACACACACATATCCAAAACAGGAAGGAGCATATTTGTGGACATTCTTCTTTGATATATAACAAGACTCAAAAAATAGTTTCTTAGAATAAATAAAATATAAATTCTGAAGTGGTATCAATACGCATTTTACACATTTTAACTAAAACTTATTTGTCTGTCTTGAACTTTGAATAGGTTTATTTATGCTTAGCTTTATAACATCATATATGTTATTAGAAATTTTTATTTGAATAAATTATGCAGATTTGACAAATGTTGACACATTTAATCAGAAAACATATTTTAATAATGGCATTAGTAGGCATAATAATTAAAACAGCTTGGTACTGGTACAAAAACAGACAATCAGACCAATGGAACAGAATTGAGTGCCCTGAAATAAAACCACACTATATATTCAACTAATCTTTGACAAAGGAGTGAAAAACTTACCTTGGAACAAAGATAGCCTCTTCAATAAATGGTGCTGGGAAAATTGGACTAAGACATGCAAAAAATGGACCAAGACAACTCCTTCACACCATGTACAAAAATTAACTCAAAATGGACAAAAGACTTAGATGTCAGACCCAAAACCATAATATACATAGAGGAAAACCCTCCATGAATTACAATTCAGAAACCCCTTTCTGGAAACATCTACAGATGGCAACAAAATGAAGGAAAACATAAACAGATGGGACTACATCAAACTCAAACGTTTCTGTACAGCAAAAGAGACAACAGAAAAACTAAAACAAGCCCAACCGAATGGGAAAAAAATGTTTGCCCTCACAGGAGTGATAAGGGTTTAATAGTGAAGATCCACAAGGAACTCACACAACTAAACAAAAGCAAAACAAAAAGCCCAATCAAAAAATGGGGAGAACTAAAAAGATACTTCTCCAAAGAGGAAATACAAATGGCCAACAGGCACATGAAAAATTGCTCAACATCACTAGCAATAAGGGAAATGCAAATCAAAACCACAAAGAGATATCACCTCACATGAGTAAGAATGGCCCACATCCAAAGAACGGGCAACAACAAGTGCTGGCGAGGATGTGGAGAGAAAGGAACACTCCTACACTGCTGGTGGGAATGCAAACTGGTCCAACCACTATGGAAAGCTGTGTGGAGGACCCTCAAATTAATGAAAATGGAACTACCATTTGACCCAGCAATTGCTCTCTTGGGAATCTACCCAAAAGAGACCTTAATGTGGGTACAAAGGGACACCTGTGCTCAGATGTTTACTGCAGCATTATTTATAATTGCAAGGACAAGGAAGCAACCTAAATGCCCCAAGACAGATGAATGGATGAAAAAAATGTGGTATATATACACAATGGAATATTACTCATGAATTAAAAATGACAAATTCGATGATTTTATGACAATATGGATGGACTTAGAAGAAATCATATTAGCAGAAACAAATCAAAAAGAAAAAGAAACCAAATGACTTCGCTAATATATGAGATATAGTGAAAAAATAAACAAAGCCTCGAGGAAAAGTCAAAACAATCTAAGCACCAAACTGAAGCACACAACTTTGGGCAGGAGGGAAAGGTGGGGGGATGGAGGGGAGGGTTGGGGGGGAGTAAATCCCTGGGATTACAATGATGTGAAATTTATATATAAATAAATTTTAAAAAAAGAATGGCATTAGTTAATACCTTGATAATGTCATTATAAAGTCTTCAAGTATTAAAAAGTGTTCTGACTCGTGATGGCAGATACAAATTTTTAAAAAAATTTAACCCCAACAGAAAGCTCAATTTTTATCATGAGCAACACACACTGTCAGTTGCTTTTCTTAAAATGATAGGTTTACTCTATTCACTTTCAAGAAAATGTCCAAATGTCCAGGTCAAAATAATATTTTGTCAGTAATTTTTTTTCAAGTAAAAATGGAAAATCAAGAAAAAACTAGCTTGCTCAGTTTGCAATTCAAACAGTTGCACACATGCTCTCCCAAGATATCATGGTCATTTAGTATATGCCAGTCTGCTTTCTGAGTATTTCCCATTCTGCCATGTAAATTACTGAAAGGGTACACATTCAAGGACCAACACTCACATTTCAGTGCTGTTGTTTCTGTTGTTTTTATAACTATGCATCCATGATGATGCGGCATCTATGTAATGACCACTAGTATAACTGTGTTCGGCTGTTTTAACTCCTGTCGAGTCACCATTAATGAAAATATTGTCAAAAGGGAAAAGGCAAGATCAAAATTAGGAAATAATTTTAATTAAAAAGTTCAGTGAAACTGTGGGGAAATGCTAATTAACATATATGAGAGTATTATAACCTGGCATATAGCTTTTGTAGGCTATTTAGCCAAATAACGTGCTGAAATATGAATTTCATTTAGCAAAATTTCCAATTCCAAAAATTTTAAGGATATCCTTGCTGTTCCTCTCAGACTGTGCTATATTGTGAATTGTGCTATTCATACAACTGAATAACAAATTGACTTTAAAATGATGATTTTAGGACAAACACATGTCATTCGCAGCAACCTGGATGGAACTAGAAAGACTCATATTGGCAGAAATAAGCCAAAAAGAAAAAGAGAAGTACAGGATGGCCTCACTTATATGAGGGATATAGGGAAAATCAAACAAATAAAAAATGAAAACAACCAATGGGACTGAACCATGGAATGAGAGAGGAGGAGGGGGAAGAAGGCA
>PVHY01027384.1:0-16294 GCA_004024945.1 Uropsilus gracilis
CCAGGGTACCACAGACTCAAGCGATCCCCAGCCTCAGCTTCCCAGGTAGCTGGGATTACAGGCGCGCGCCACCACGCCCAGCTATTTTTTTGGAACTAAGTCTCGCTACGGGCCCCAGGCGGGACTCGAACCGCGATCCCTAGCCCCGGCCGCTTCATAGGCTGAAGCTTACAAGCACGAGCCACCGTGCCCGGCCAATGTTTCTTCTTAATTATGATAAGAGATTTAATTTTTTTGATTCTCTTTTTTATGTTAAGTCTTTCTTATACCTGACTTACACAGAGATTTTATCTTAAGTGATTCTGTATTTATTCAGCTTTTAACTTTTCTGAATTCTTTTCATTATTGACCAATTGACAGTTTATGAGGATGTAAACATTTACCTAATTCATCATTTTTGGTTGTATAGAAGGAAAGTGATACAAGAATTTCACCTAGCTGTTGAAAATGGAGTTCTAGTGATCTTTGAAGGATCACTAATGGCAGAAGCCTAACTGTACACGTATTCCCTTCTAGCACTTAATACCATGAGGCATAGCATGGTAGCTGTTCAGCTTTCCTTAGGGTGACTCTTCCTCCCTCTTTATGTCTTCACTGTCAAATGGATTCACTAACAAGTATTTCTTAAACACCTGCTTTTACAGTGATATTAATGCTGAAAGGTCCAGGAAGAACAGATTTCCTATTGCAGCATGGAGGAAATGGTGGGTATAAACTGTTGCAACTTTCCTTTTCTAAACTTGTCCTTTGAATTTGGTCACTATCCTAGTGAACTGCAATTTATTTAACTGATAATCAAAGCTCCTAACATGAAATTATAGGATTTTCAGAGGAAGAGAATAGTAACTTGGATAAATGTGGTATTTGGTTTATATAGCGTTTAAAGATAAACAGGTGTAACTTTCTTTGGGGCTAATTTTATGATAGGAAGCAATGTAAAAAATAAAAGAAGGTAGAAGGTTCATTATTCCAGAAGATTGTGGTTACTTAACCACACTCTAAACGGCAATAAATAAAGTAGGATATGGCCACTTTAGAAATTCTTGACTTCTTAGTTTGTGTCAATGTTTAAAACAAGTTTTTTGACTAAGGGCAGGTCCAAAATTGGGACAGTGGGTTAGTAGGGGAAGGTTTTACACATGTTAAGTGGATAGACTCAGTATGATTACATTGTTTGCAGATAAGGATGGTCTCTAATAGAGCTTTTAGGTACTTTATTTTTTAAATTTTTAGGTACTTTATTTATTTATTTTTTTGAGACTAGGTCTCGCTATTTTTGCTTGTGGAACAGCAGGCTCATGTTGCCCGGGGTGCCACAGACTCAAGCAATCCCAGCCTCAGCTTCCCAGGTAGTTGGGATTACAGGCACACACCACCACACCCAGATATATTTTTTTGGAACTAGGTCTCACTACGTGTCCAGGTGGGACTCGAACCACGATCCTTAGCCCCAGCTGCTTCATAGGCTGAAGCTTACAGGCACGAGCCAATGTGCCCAGCTAGGATCCCCTCTTTAGGTGTTATTACTATAGTGCACCTACCATTAAAGCACCCATATTCTACTACCATGGTCCATTGCGCTCCTTCTTACTTTGTTCTCATTCTTTCACTTCCCTCTCTTTATCTCTAAGTTCTATACTCAGTTCCTGATTTGGGATTTTAATTTGGGATATTAATTTGGGATATTAATTTGGGATTTTGGCTTTATCCAATCCGTTGTTTAATTTCTCTATATTCCACTCTCTAATATTTGCATTTCTCCTTCTGACTTGTATTACTTAGCATAATCCCATCCAACTCCAACCACATTGTTATGCATGGCACAAATATCCTTTTAACTGCTGAGTAGTATTCCATTGTATATTTGTACCACATCTGCTGGATCCACTCATTTGATTTTGGGCACTCAGATTATTTCTATAGTTTGGCTATTGTAAATAGTGCTGTAATGAATGTGGAGATGCAGGTTTCCCTTTGAATTAGTGTTTTTGCATTCTTTGAGTTAATAATTAGTCACTTTAAATATAGCTAACTAGTATAAATATAGCTAACCAGTAGGCAACCTAGCATATGGATGGGAAAAAGAGTTTAGCCATTGATTTTATCTGATGAGAGGCTATCATAGACATTCTCTGAGTGTCCATACAGTAAACATAATTTCATGCTGAAGTTCATACCCTTTCTGAGACTGCACTATGAACATAAGTTGTAAAAGTGATGACACTCTTAAATGGAAAACTGGTGGGATATGTCCCACATTTCATAAATCTCTATTGCCATCACTGACTCTTAGAAACTCAAAGCTGGGTAAGAAACTCTGCTTGCCTCTGCATCTGATAGTGTGTCTTTTTGGCATAAAGCTAAGCAATTAATTTTCAAATCCCTATAGTTGTCAAGTACTTTTTGATTAGCTGATGTGAGAACATGTGTTCTTTGACAGGAGTACTTCTCATATTTTTAAAGCTTTTTCTTAATTTTTAAATTTAATATATATTTTTCATTAATTCATTCATTCACTCACCAAATAATTGGTTATGTGCCAGCCTTTGCTAGATGCTAGATGCTGGAGGTATGTTGATAATCAAGTGGACACAGTTCTTTCCTGTATGGAATCTTATCCATATAAACATACAACTCTACAAAGACATATAATTATAATTGATAAGAATGATGGAGGAAAAACGTGTGTGTGAGGATATTCTGATCTAGGATATGGGATATTAAAGCTTTCCTAGGGAAATGACATCTAAGTTCCCTACCAGCACTAAGCATAATATGAGGTACATCCTATTATTTGGCAGAAACCAGATCAGTGACAAGGGGTAGAAGAAGTCACAAAGTATGTCCAAAGGGATATGCAAGGAAATGGAAGGTTGGGTTATCTGGAAAGTTACTGGAGAAGAGATGGGAATCACAACATAAGGATATCATGTTCAAAATTTTGTAATCAGTGTTGTTATTAGGTTTTATGTCAGAAAAATGGGATGTATCTGAGGTGTTTTAAGCTGGAAAGTAGCTGAATAGATTTGTGTCTTTCAACAGTCTTTCTGACTGAGTGCTATCTACAGAATGGAGAGATCAGTGGGGAATCAAAACTTGAAACAGAGTGGCTTTTTGGGAAAGATGGTACTCTGAATCCAGAAAGTGGAAATAGATTTGGAGATAACTGGATTGGTTCATTAAATATTTATGAGGTAGAATTGAGATAACTTGATTGACGAAAGAGCCCTTTAATCCCAAGTGTGATGTGGTCTGGCTTCACTACACTTATTACCTTAAAATAATTATTATTTTGGCAGAAAAATGCAATTGAAAGCATTTCAGAAATTTACTTATGTACTGGAGGAAATGCCAAATACCTTTATGGTAGTCTTAAAGTACAGTAAAATGTTTCTTATATCTTCTTTTGCAATCTCTCTCAATTCCAGTGTCTTTACAAATTTAGAAGCTTAAAAACAAAACTAATCTCATATTATGTGTGCTCTGAAATATATTCCCAATTGTCATCTGAAATGGTTTCATATTCTACCTCAGCCTCAGCTTTTTTTTTTTTTTTTTGTGGTATAGTAATTATATTATGTTTTTTTCCTCTTCCTCCCAAGTGCTCTCTTTGCTTATAGACATAGAGGCTATACCTATTTTTAAATATCTTTAAAAATTTTTTTATTTTGTAATTTTCATACAATATTGGTCACATTTGTATGATTGTCATTCCCCTTAGGTATGATCCTCCCCTCCATATTGTATCCTTATCCACCCACCCATCCTTCTATCCCTTTCTCCCTTCCCCACTCCAATCATTCCAGCTCCACATGCTGCAAGTCATTGATCCATGTTTGGCCCACTGGTATTTTCTTTTTCTGGAATTTTGTCCTAGGTAAGGACTTGAACTTCTGGATAGCAACAGACAAGGCTGCTTGGATTTCCAGGAGTAACTGAGGCAGGTAGTCAGGTCAAGAACTTCTTGTAGGGCAAATACATGGTGCGCTTCTCCAGGTTCCTTTTTGGTGTCTGTCACGTGGTGCTGTTTGTGTGCTGTATAGTTCTGATATCTTGGTTTGGGAGCCCAGCTCCCAGCCACTGGCAGTGGAGGTGTTGGTCCAGCTCCTCTCCTCTCTTGTGTTAGCAGTTCTTCCATGGGGCCACTGCCACATCTCTGTGGCTTGCTTCTCCCATTGATTGGTAAAGGAGAGAGCCTCACTCACATTGCACAAAACTGTGGACCAGGGGTTTTGGTTCACCAGCCCTGGAGATGATGCAGATAGAAATCTGTGTCACAGTCTCTGGTCTCACATTCTTGTCTCCGTGGTTCTTAACATGCCCAGATGGTAAGTGTATCCAGAGCCTTTGTTACTTCTTTTTCTCTCCCATTATTATCTGCAGCTGGAGAGACTGGTTTTCTCATCCCTAATGCAGATCTTATTGAGGTTGGAGTAAACCAAAGCCCCCTCCCCTGCAAGCCCATCCTTACCCCTTGCCCATATGTAGGCAGAGGCTGACTTCCTCAGTCTGAGATCCCTGGACCTGAGACCCTGAGACCCTAGAACCCTAGTGGCATAGAAGTTACCCTACTCTGCTACCCTTACCAGCAGCCTAAGCTGTGGCAGGGGTGTATGTGCTGGAGTTTTTCTTCAAGGGCCAATGGCATTTGAAAAGACCTCAACTCCCACCCCCAGCCTGACTAGTTTACCCCAGCTTTTCTTTTCTTTCTTTTTTTGAGATTCTAGAGTTTATTTAAATATAATTCAACACTTCCATTACACACTTAAGTGAATTTTAAAAATACATATTTTGACAAACCTTGTTTTAGCATGACATGAAATATTTATTCTGATGCTAACATACAATATTATGTGTCTATCATAGCATATTATATCTATGTAGAAAAGCGTTTGTGTATATTTGAAAACTATTTCAGAAAAACCAACAACTGTCCTATCTCAGCTTTTCACCATTTGGGATCATGTAACTTTTCTGATTCTTAAGTGCATCTTCCTTTGCAGAGTGTTGGGATTCTGCATAAGAGAGAACTCCAGAAGGAATTCTGCAAGCAAAGGAGCAGAGACAAAGATGGCATATAAAATTATTTATATTTTGAGGAAGAAAAATGAGTTCATTCCAACTTTGAACAACTTGGTCAATGGAAGACGCCCATTTATGGAGACAGGGAACATAGGACAAGATTGAGGAAACATTAGGAAACATGACAAACATGTACAATTTTTCTTTGCACTGACTTCTTGTAGTCCAAGGAAGTTAACTGTGAGGGAACAATGGTGTGCTGAAAGCAATGGTTACTGGCTTACAAAAGTCAATTGTTATATTCTCAGCCATTTTAAACATGACATTATTACAAATCAATGACACTAAAACAAAAATAAAAAACTACTAATCACTACTGATATCTTACTGTTACCTATGAAGTTATGTGTATGTTTTATCCGTACAATATCCGTACAAAATGCACATCATACTGTTGTGCATTTCTTACCTTCAGTGATGTCGGATTGGCATCTGGAAATAGGCTATGTTTGCAGTATTACTGTACACGTTGTTGGCAATTGCTAGGAATTCAGACCTTTACTGCCCTGATATCTAGAAAACATTTATCACCACATCACTGTCCATGAAGCATGTGGATGAGTGAGTCTCGGCTCAGGAGAGAGTTGTGCTGCAGATATTTTGTGGGGGCATCCAAATAAAGAAGTGGGGTGCCTTCATGAGATGGCAACAGTGTCCCATGCTTAGAAGTTCTCCATGTTTGAGCCACTGTTCTGCTTTTGCCATCTTAATCTTGAGTTTTGAAGAAGCAACCACATACTTTTATTTTGCATTGGATTGGCATAGATGCATGGAGGTTTGAGGGATTGTTTGATTTACTGCCTACCATCCTGAGAGCAGGTGTTTGATTTTTATTCATCTCCTTGGTAGTGCATTTGCACAGATATTTTCCCTTCAACCCCTTAATCTGTGTATCCTTCACAACCTACTCACAGATTTTCCTTCGTCTGTTTTTCCTCTGTATTTCTTTGGTCTTTTTTTTTTCTTTCAAAATATGTTGACATTCAAGGTATTACTGTATTAAATAACTTTAGTAAGATTCTCTCTGCCCCAGATTGTAATGTCCCACACAGTAACATTTCAGATTGCTAGGACATGGTGATCAAGGTGGGTCTCGAATCAGAAAACTGGGTTTGACTCTTTGTGTGTGACTGAGGTTAATGTCTTTACTTTCTCAACATCTCAGTTTCCTCATCTGAGGAAAGAAAGATATTTACCTCTGATGATTATTAGGAACATTAACTAATCTGTGTAAAGTGCCCTCTATTATGCTTGGTACATGGTAAGTGTTCAGTAAATGGCAGTTATAATTAACATTACTTTTATTCATACGTGATGAATTAAGAACGCCCTGTAATGAATTTTGAAAAGGACACAGTGATAAGGTCTTAGGGGAAATAAAGGTAACACTGGTAGAGATGAGCTGGAAGATTACAACTTTTTAAAGATAGTTTTCTTGATCCCACAATGCTCCCCAGATTGTACCAGGCAAAGTGCTGCTGTACAGAAGTTCCTAATATTTTCAAAGCTCCTCTCACCAATACAGTCATCTAGCCTGCCCCCCCCCCCCCACACACACCCAAGAATATTGGCTCTAAGGCACAACCAGCCATTTACCAGTTAACCTTCTTGGGACAGTAGAAAAAGCTGTTTTTCTCGGTATAAATCTACACATGTGGTAGACACTAAAAATATCACAGTTTATTCTATTCACTGCCACGTCGTCTCCAACTTCTAGCATAGCATACGTAAGAGTCTATTTGTAGAACGACCTCATGACAATGCCACTCTAGCTTCTCCATCAGCCCCCGGCCGCTCGTTTCATTCGTTACTCTGCCCAGCGCCGGGGTAATGCCCTCGGGACCCAGGCGCGCTCTAGGACTAGTTCACGGACTCGGCTCCCGGCGCGTGGCTGCAGTTGCTATGGAAACGTCGGGAAATAACAACCCCATTCCCCGCGGGATGAGAGAGGCCCGCAGAGGCCAGGGCAGCGGGAGGGACAGCGGGAGCGACGCTGGGCGGCAGCCGAGTTCACCGCGGTGCCAGCGGAGCCGCCCCCGCTCTGCCCGGCCAGCGCCCCCGTCGCCCCGCCCCCCACCGGCCCGGCTGTGTCGGTAGGTACCCCCCAGCGGGTGCCTCTCTGGAGACCCCCACCTCCTGCACTTCGCCGCCCTGGAGCTGGATTGCGCACCGCTGCCCGCGGGGTTCAAACCAAGTTCACTGAGCGTCACTGCCCGGAGGGGTTTAGGGGTCCCGGACGCTCGAGTCTTCTCTGTGCCAGTGTACCGTAGGCATTTATTTTTCTGGGAAGAAGAGAAAAAACCAGCCAGAATCTTAATTGCTTTAATTTGGGGATGCAAGCGGGAGACTGAAAGGTGCGGGAGCAAGGAAAGAAAAGAAGAGCCGCTTGGAGAAACTGTTAGAAATTAAGTTTCGGCTTATTTACAGTTCGTGTGCTCGTGCGCGCGCGCGCTTTCCACCACTCTGGCTCCCGCGCGCCCCCGGCCTGCGTCTTTAAGCCTCAGCTCGCGTCCCGGGGCGGTTACACCTGAACTGCGCCAGCCGCGTGTGGAACAGGTGTGGTGCGCGCACGGCGAGCGCTGATTGGTTGTGCAGACCTAGGCGAGGTGCTGGAACCTGCTGGGGAGCCCGGAGGCCTGTAGGGTCTCCGCGGGGTGCACGGCGGGCGAGCGGGCCGTGGCTTGGCTCTCACCCGCGTGCCGGTCTGTTTGCGGTTGGTTTCAGGAGGCGAGTCCGCGCTGTGTGTGCCGGGAGGCGGCCGGGGCAGCCGAGGTCCCTCCCGGTGAGAAGCGAGCTCAGGCGGCGTCCCGCGGGGAAGATGAGCGGCACCAGCGCCAAGTCCACCCACCTGTCTCAGCCCGTGGTGAAGAGCGTGCTGGTGTACCGCAATGGGGACCCCTTCTTCGCGGGTCGCCGCGTCGTCATCCATGAGAAAAAGATGTCCAGCTTCGACGTCTTCCTGAAAGAGGTGACTGGCGGCGTCCAGGCACCCTTTGGGGCCGTCAGGAACATCTACACCCCGCGCACCGGGCATCGCATCCGGAAGCTAGACCAGATCCAGAGCGGTGGCAACTATGTGGCTGGGGGTCAGGAAGCCTTCAAGAAACTCAAGTGAGTTGGTCTGTTCCCACCGCCCACTCTTTCAGGGAGCTCGAAAGTGTGGGGCTGGCACGAGGAAAGGACCCCCTTCCCTCATATCCCATACACATACCTCAGCGGGCCAAGGGACTGTGACTAGAAAGGTTGAGCCTCAGAGATCCTCTGTGCAGTTTTCTGAGTTGGAAGTGTGACCAGAAAAGTAATCTCACTTGAGTAACAGTTAAGATACGCTTAAAATTAGCGTGTTAGGAACACAAATGAAGGGCCAGGCATGGTGGCGCATGCCTGTAAGCAGCAGCCTAGGAAGTCGCGGCCAGGTCCAGGGATCGTGGTTCGAGTCCCGCCAGGGGGCACGAAGCAAGACCTACTTCCAAAAAAATAGCTGAGTGTGGTGGTGCGCGCCTGTAATCCCAGCTACCCAGAAGGCTGAGGCTGGGGATGGCTTGAGTCTGTGGTACCCCTGACAACGTGAGTCTGCGGTTCCACAGGCAAAAATAGTGAGACCTATTCTCAACAAAACAAAACAAAACAAAAACAAAAACACACAAATAAAAAGTATTCAGGGGTCCAAAACAAAACTTTGACATTTTTTTATTCTGTTTTTTCCTCTTTCATCTTTTCTTCTCCCTCCCATCCCCCCCCCTTCCCCTCTTACTTCTTTTGGAACCTATTTTTGTAATTTGCAGAAACATCTTCTATGATCACCACCAAGTATGGATTACTATACTCTGAAATCACCAGAGGAATAAACTACTCACTGTATTTCTTCCCTACTAGTTAAATTCTTTCATTCCAAGTAGAGCTGTTGTGACCCTTTTCCTATCCTGTCATATTTGTGCCATTGGCATAATGCTTGGGTGAATTTATTGGCTTGCTGTATTTCTCTACTTCTCTGACTCCAAATATCTGATGGCTCGACTTTCAGGGGCCAGGGATCACAGGTTAGTGCTTATGACCAGTTCGTCATAGGAAGCTCACTCATAGAAGATATTCAATGAATTAAACTTAGGTCTTTGAAGAGAACAAAAACGAATAAACCATGTCTGCTTGTCTTTAGGAGTTTACAGTCTAGCAGGAGAGAGAGTACATGTTCTACAGTAATTTTCATGCAAAGGACAATTTTACAGTAATTTTCATGCAAAACCCATTTCAGTGGTTTTTAGTATTTCAAAGTGTTATGCAGCCATCGCTGCAAACTACTTTTAGAACATTTCCACCATTCCCCAAAGAAACCTCTACCTACTGATTTCTCCTTCCCCATCTCTTCTGATAATCATTAATCTACTTGCTGTCTTAATGGATATGACTATTTTGGATATTTCAGATCAATGGAAATAGACAGCATATGATCTTCTGCATTTCTGGTTTCTTTCACTCAGGACAGTACCTGCAAGGCTTATCCATGTTAAAGCATTTATCAGTCCTTCATAGGTTTTATTGTTGAATAATATTCCATGGTTGAGATAAGGTACATTTTGTAGATTCATCTGTTACTTGATGGCTTGGGATGCTACATTCGTGAATTAAGAATAATGTAATTATTCATTTGCATTGTGAATTGCTATTATGAATAATGCTGCTATGAACAATCATAGTACAAGTCTTCATTTCTCTTGGGTAGATATTTAGGAGTGGAACTATTGGTTGTGTGGTAATTTGATATTCCATAGCATTTAATATGATATTATAATTAAAATTCAGCTTGGATCTCAGGATAGCAAAAATGAATCTTTACTGTAAAGTCTATACTGATTTTAACTCTATAAAATATTTTCCCAAATATCACTGAAGTTACCTCTTATTGTTCTTCCCTTCCTAGGGTGTTCTTCCTTCATTATGGTAGACATTCTTTTTATGGAGGATGAGGGATACATATGGATTCCTAAAAATGCTTTTTTGAAAGCCTTGTCTAGTTTTATCTAATGAACTAAACAAAACTGTGTACTTTCAAAAAAATTGAAACTTAAAGCTAAAAATCAGGATAGTTGAGATGGAGTTGTTTATTAGTTCTGTGTCCTTGGAAAAGCCATTTGACACAGTTACCTAATAAAGAAAGGCACAGAAAACTATTCCTGCCTCACAGCATTTTCATAAAAAGCAAACACTGTGCTAAGTAATTGCAAAGCAGTTCTAGGTCTAATTCCTTTCATCACACATTTCATTTTTATTAAATAGTTTCTATATAAAACAGTTTTATGGAGATGGGACTTTGTTCAGAATCTATGAATAGATCAAAATTGTAGGCTCACATTCCCCTTATTTTTTGAAACTACCAACTAAAAAGCTCAAAAGAGGTACAGTTCCATACCAAATAAAAAGTGCACTTCGAAGCACTCTTTCTGCATAAGAGACTTGCATTGGTTATTTTTACTTTTGATTCACACACACAAAAACCTGAGTTTGTTAGAATAGTGTCTATGCTTAGTTTTCCATGTTGATGAATAATTTTTTTGTGTTAACATTGTACTATCTATGGTTATGATGATAAAATCCAAGAGACCTAAATGCTGAATATATTTTGAAACCTATCAGTTACAATGTCACACAAATGAAGCAGTAAAAGAAAAAATAAAAGAAAGCTTTAAAGTTATTGAGGGAAATTTGTGTCATTTAGATCATAAATGATGTTGGGAGAGATAATGGTGGAAAATTAATTTCAAATAAGAATGATCAACTTTCTACTTGAATCATCTTTTTTTAGTTAGATTTTATTCTCATATTTTTGAAATCATAAACTTCAAATAGCTAGGAAACCTTTGTTTTATACAGAGGATTCTAGAGATTTTCTGTGTTTCTTCTGGGAAGTTGACTACATTAAACTTGCGGGTCTGAGATCACTTATCTGCACATGACAATTAGGATACTATGACATTTCAGAAATCAGTTACCAACAGATTTTCAAAAGTTGTTTTATTGTTAAACAGAGGGAATATTTGCACTGTCTTTTGTAAAATACTGTTTATGAAAGGGGAATTAATTATAGCTCCTAAAGTATCTATTAAAATATTCTATCCAAAAAAGCAGACAGCAATAAAACATACTTCAATAGCCAGAGTTAATTCCAACATAATTTTTTTTGAAACTGAGAAATTGTGGTTGTTGGAAGAGAATCAGCCAATCAATTTACCTGTCTATGGTTATAGATTAGACGCGAATTTATACTTTTTAATATTAAAATATTTAGCAACTTCTGTGTATAAGGTAATGGGACTAGATCTCAGTGATGGACTTATAGCTTGAAGTTGGTATAAACTTTTCAGGTATAAAGGTGTAAAGTTTTCAGGTGGTGCTTATGCTATAGTTACAGAACAATCTGTCTATAGCAAATAGTCACCGAGTAATAGAGGTCTCCAGAGGTTAACTAGCCCACTCATCTGTCTCTTAGCTGAACCAGTAGCTAAACCATCTCAAATGACTGTTTCTGTATCATTAAAGTATTCTCACAGGGAAAAATATTTCCCAGTCTTTCACAATTGTTATTGTAGTGCATGCTATGAGCACTTTCTTTGACCTAAATCTGTGATTAATGGGACTGTTAAACAGATTTGTGGTATAAACCAGTCTTTATAACAAGCTTCATATAAGAATTAGAAGTGCCCTGTAGATAGCAAATAGCTAATCTATGTGTGTGGGGGGTATGCCCCTCAATAGAAACTTAGAATAGACTTGTGTTTCTTCTAGTTGGTGATGCTAAAAGCAATTTCTACTACTATAATTTTAATTACTGGCTACTAAGTTCTCCTTTAGGCTAGGCATTTCCTATAGCTTGCTTTTTTCTCCAACAATTATTTAAAAGAAACTTATATAATTGACTCGAAAGCTAAAAGTGAAATCTTTGTTGTTTCTCCCCCCTCTCCCCCCCCCTCCAGTTACTTGGACATTGGAGAAATCAAGAAAAGACCAGTGGAAGTTGTAAATACAGAGGTAATGCAAACCGTATTTTTAAGGTTTAAATAATAACCTTTTTGTGTTTTTTGTGATGTGTAATGTGTATTATCAGAAGCAAGGAAATTGAGTAGGTCCCCAAAGACATGTAGGATTAGACACTATATGTTCTTCTTTCCCCATTTTCTAACTTCATATTCTTTGGTTGAAATCCCTATGAATTTCCCTGTCAAAGGGAAAGGCATTCTGATCATGGTGACACAAAACTGCCTCCTCTGTCCTCACTGTTTCCTGACAGTTTAGTGTCTGAAATAACCAGGAGTGCTCTGTCTATGTGCAGGGTTTTCCAGGGAGCCTCCTTGGCTTTCTGTGACATTAGGAAAATACCTCCATTGCAGCTTGCTCTAAAGTCCAGTTAAGCAGAGGCAACAAAAACTTGGGAGAAGATTGCAAAGGACTCTTTTGAAATGTTCAAAACACCACCTTCTACCTAGCTTCTAAAGCATGAGTGAAATTTTCAGATATTCTGTGGGACATATTTCTTAGTTTATGAATGGGAAAATAGATGAAAAACCAAGTCAAGGCCGGGCATGATGGCTCGTGCCTGTAAGCTTCAGCCTATGAAGCGGCTGGGGCTAGGGATCACGGTTCGAGTTCTGCCTGGGGCCCGTAGGGAGACCTAGTTCCAAAAAAATAGCTGGGCATGGTGGCACGCGCCTGTAATCCCAGCTACCTGGGAAGCTGAGGCTGGGGATTGCTTGAGTCTGTGGTACCCTGGGCAATGAGAGCCTGCGGTTCCATGGGCAAAAATAAAAAAAAAGAAAAACCAAGTTAAGACAACAACCTTAAATATCCAATGAAATGAGAAGATGGTAGTTAAACCCAGACAGAATACTGGTCATTACCTCTGATTTCCCCTTTTCCCATTTTGACTCCCACTAACCAATGAAGAAATAAATGACTGGCAGAACAGCTCTTTTCTCATTGGTAGTGCACCACACCAAGAAATCCACAACTCCCTCCATATTCTCTCATGCATTGTTTATGCCCAGCAGGTTCAAATAGGTCCCTTTAGGAAAAAGAAAACATAAAAAAAGTTCTTATTGTGCTGTATTTGAAGAATAAGTTAAATTTATTATTAAACTAATTTGTGGAAAGAGGTATCAATCCCAGAAATCAAAATAATTCATACTCCTGTATTTGGGTTTCCAATGTGTGTCAAATTGATCATTCAAGAGAATGATAACATATATAGCTTTAAGTAGAATAAGGTATACTTTATCTCAGGTTGGGTTTAAATTACAATTAAAGAATGCCTTCTAGTTAGTATCTGTAGCAAGTAGTAGAAAAGGACTGATGAGTGAATTAGTTCTCGATATAATTGTTACTGAAGGATGGATCATTTTTTGAAGTAGGCTGCCTTGCATAAAATTGCTGATTGTATCTGCATGTCTGTGACAGAACTTGATATATGTAAATTTTTAAAAAACATGAACATATATTTACTCTGAATTCCAAGGTTTTGGTGAAGACATTTTGCCTGGCAAAATACATTTTTTGAATATGTATTTTTAAAAAGGTTATCCTTAATAATGGACACATTCACAAGAACTTTAGTTAGTTTAATTTACTAATTGTTTTTCCATTGGGGACAGTGGCAATTGCCTTTTTCTCTACCTTGGGTCTATGCACCTATAGGGGTCTCTATACTGTTTCTCTTCCACTTTATTTCTTCCTGTTTGTTTCCTCCCCTTCTCCTTTCCTTTTAATCGCACAGATCCCAGTGTAGCTTTTCATTTCTTCTTAGTCTTTCCTTCTAAAGCTTTCAAAGAGGAGAAACAGAAAGATGCAGAAGAAATTTTGGTTGCTGGCAAGAGGTGGTGAAAACTGCATGACCGTGTTCTTTAATATTTCCCATCCACCACCCACGACTCTCCATGTCTTCCTAGAGCCCCCTCCCACCTTTATTTCCCTAAACCTTTACTGCAAGTCTAGACAAGCAGAGTATTTACTTCCTTCACTTTTCCAGTCTCAATCTACAACACAGAAACCCAAAGTCCCTTTAGTGGCCATGCTTTTCAGCCTGCTTTGAGCAAAAGGAGCCCCTACTTAACTGGCAGCAAATGAAAATTTTGGATTCCTGGCACCTCAAAGGGAACTCTTTAAGTAGTCTTTCCCCACAGAGATATGGCTTTAAGTGTTCTATAACATTACCACCCTAAAACCCAAGGTTCTAGAGTAAAATTTCCATGGACTACCCCTGTGAATCTCGCTGTTGCTTGTATCTATGTTGTACAGAGATAGGAATTTCTTTTTTCATTTCTATGACAGATTTGTTATCAAACTCTCATTGTACTTTTTGAAATTTTAACATGAGTTTCACTATCTAATCTTTCACTATCTAATAAAGGATAGTGAAAATGATTCATGGGTGATATGGTGGTGGGAGAACCCTGGGGAATACAATGATGTCAAATCAATCAATCAATCAATCAATCAATCAATCAAGCAAAATAAAAATAATACAATTAAAAAAGGATAGCAATCTCATTTTTCTACTTAATTTTTTGAAATTAAAATCATCTATGTTAAATATGTTGTTACTTTCAAAGTACTGAAAATATGGACTACTTTAACAACAACAAAAAAGGAAAAAGGACTCCCCCCCCCTTTTTTTTAAGATTGTAGATTCCTTACATGGCATATGTGCCCAACATGCTAATGTCAATAAAGTTTTTTATTTACTTATTTTCACAATTATTTTTAGACTTCAAGTTTGTAACTTAGAGAATTATGTATGTTCCACTTTTGAGAACAAACTTGGTAAGGTCTGATAGTTCACAAAAATTATTGATTCTGTTGATCTAATGTGGTAATTTCCTTTGAATGTGTCTACAGAGAAAATATTGCACACTTTGTTACTTGTTCACATGAGGACCACAATAATTAATTAATTGAGTTCCATAATTCTTTGGAGTCAGATGATATGTCTTAAAATTACAGAGAGGGAGTCAGTGAATTAATTGTGAAATGGGTTTACACAACATAAGGGGTTATTGATTGAAGGGGACATTTCAATGCAACAATAAATTAAGGAATGCTTGTTCAAAGATACTTTCTGTGTGAAGGGTGAGTAAAAGTATTCAGAAAATTGAGAGCATTTTCCTCTGATCTTAGGTGATCTCATACTGATTGAGCTTTCAGCATTGGCTCTGCATAATAAGTCAACACACCAATGTGCCTGATTTAGTATCCTACTATAATTAACTATAGTTACTTATATTAACTATAATTCTTTTCAGTTCATGTTACTATGCTGTTTGGAGTTTTGTAGACTGTGTAACACTAGGTCTTGGCTCCTGTGGTTAGGTTTTCACATGTGATAGGAAACCCAGCCCAGCCAGAGTGCTGGGAATTAGTGGCATTCTTTCCTTCTCCCAGGTCATCTTCACCCAAGTCCATAAACTTTCTGGTGCTCTTTAGATAGTTAATAATTGAGATACAATGGTATCTACTTACTGACTGCAGATTGTGGGGACAAGAATGTACATGTTAGAGACATTCAAAGGTCTCTTGTGGTTCCTGTTACTGCCTCTCTGTTCATGAAGTCTATCTTTGAAGAGGCACTGGAAGGGCAGCCAGTTCCATTCCTCTTCCTGTTATGGCCTTCTCATCCAGTGAGTTACTGTGGGCCTCTTTCACTAGCCCAAAATAAGCACACAGTCTTATTTGGTGGACGTTTTGGGCAGCTGGAGGAAAAGGGATTGGGGATGGAAAGAAGAAAAAGGAGATTGGGATAAGGAAAAGGAAAATGCGACTGCTGAATTGCACCTGCTGAGTATTGTGGATTCCAGAGAGATTTCCCTAGTCTTTCTACGCACAGAAAAAGAGAACTTCTAATATGACTTTGCACTCTTCTCTCTGTTCCCCAGCTATTTATTTTTTTGTAAAGTGTTACTTTTGATTCATATAGTAATGTGGGTTTATAATGCTGTATGTTTTAAGAGTATAGGTTCACACCTTTTCAAATATACGTAACACCACTGGGACAATCTATGGGATTTGGCTGGGGAATGATTCAGTCCTATTTGTTTTGAGCCACTTATTTCAAGCACTTTTGACTTTGTCCTGTGGCAACAAAACCATTTCTTTTTTTTTTATTCATTTTATTGATTTGTCACAATTGTGAATTAATTGATCCCTCCTCCTCCCTCCATATCCCCCCTCT